>CM038117.1:14179289-14209487 GCA_001642375.2 Mentha longifolia
GCAAGGAGAAGATCGCTGAAGAGAGATTCAAGACTGTGAGGAAGTGACTTGATCGTTTTCATTCATTTGTTGTATCAACTCTGTAATCTGTGTACATCAATTCAGTTGATACTATAAATGAAAAATGATCATATTTTGTTCCTGATGACAAAATCTCATTGTCCAGGCCTTTGCATGTTATGCTTTAAATTTTCTAACAATTTTTCTCATGCAGCAGGCTGGGCATCAAACCTTGATCATTTTTTTTTTTGTGAAGTTCAAAACTTCTAAGTCAAGATGTAAAGTGTGGGTGTCGGCATTATCAAAAAGGGGGAAATTGTTGGGAACCTTTTTCTTTGAACTAAGTTTTGATAATGCTATTAGAAACCACACTTAGACAATAGATTTTAAGTGGAACAGACTGGTCTCCGTGTTTGGATCAGTCAAGCTTAACCCGGACAGGTTGCTATGTAATGGTCAAGGTTGGTAGTGCAACCTTGTACCTAATCTACTCAAACCTGTCATAATGTTCCTTTATGTAATATGTCTATGTAATCTGCTCTAACCATACTCGAAGAGTTTTTGCGAAGATTACAGAAGACTGAAGACAGTTCGAGGTATAGGAAGCTTGACCTGCAAAGTCCAACCTGAGCTGTGGCTGAGGAACCTGTCCTCAACTCAACGTCTATAATTGTGTCAGTGTACGGTTCTGCATATCCTGACACATACAACGGCTCTATTTCAAATGCTTCTCTATAAATACCTCAAGTCATTCCAGAAAGAAGGCACGGGAAACTTAAATTACAAGCTGAAACGCTGCAAAAATCTCAAGCTAAATATTCAATCAATCAACACTCGAAATCACTAGAGCTTTCCCAAGTGTTGATCTTTGTAGATTTCTATTCTTTCTAGAATCTGTCTTACTAGAACACAACTCACACTCTCACTACCATCACTGTTGATATTCAGTGTAGTTGATAGAGTTGTATTCCTAACGGTGATAGCTTTTCACAGCTTTCTTGTTTGGATATCAGTGCTAGTTGTTTAGCATTAGTAAGATTGTATGTAAGTTTGTATGTAAAGTTAGAAGAGACACGACTCAAGAATCGTGCTAGATTCAGTCTAAAGAGAGACTTGAATTTGGACTGGAACCTCCACCAGTGTTAAAAGGAGCGAAAAATCTCAAGTTAAGGGATTACAGATTCGACGGGATCTGGCGTGGACGTAGGAGCTGTTTACTCCGAACCACGATAAAAACTCCTCGTGTGTCTCTCTCTTACTGTTATCTTTATTTACACAGTTTACATGTTCACAACTTGCCTCACTGGAACCTGTCTTGCATAAACTGCTGATGAACTGAAGTCTTTTCTAAAATTGTTTTGAAAACTGTTAGCCAACCTTTCTACCAAACTTCCGCACGCAGGTTAGTTTTGCAAGCTCAGCAGTTCACTGTTTGAGCTGGAAAAACTAAACTGCTCTGATAAACTGAAGTGACGACTCAGTAAGATCAAATTGTTTTGAAAAGTCAAAATTGTTGGCTAATTGGTGTATTCCCCCCCCCCCCTCATACACCAATATCTATTTATCGGGACCTACAGTATGCATGTTGATAAATTTAATGGAACAATTGAAGTAAACTAATTTAATGGATCGGAACAGTTGAAATAAAATAATGGCCGCAACTAATAGACATGCACATAATTTAGAATTTACATATTTTACTATTTAAAAGTAATTAATATAATTTGTATAGTATTTTTTAAAAATAACTTTTCTTGCAATTTATTAATAAAATATTTATAATGTATGTACATGCACGACTCTAGGAATTGTAACTTCTGCGACAACTAAGCACCCACGTTCAGATATAAAATTTGAATATTGTGATAAATTTAAATGTAATAAATATATCATGACAATAACGGTTTTTTTAAATATAACTTCCACTAATTAATTGACAAATATATCCTTAAACTGGCGGCAAAAAAAACTGAATTTTTCATTTTGTTTTTATATATATATATAGATTAATAAATTAAAGTGTTAAAAGTGAAATAATTATATGTTCATTTTAATATTTTTAATTCTATTAAAATGTTAAAGTGTTGAGACTTACGTCTCAAAATAAAAATATTTAGTAAATCGTGTACGTCACGATATAATAATAGTGTCAGTAAATGATAGACGATAGAATATATAACACTACCTATTTGATACTACCCCCTCCGTCCCATTTAAACTGGCATGTTTTATTATTTTATATCTTACATATATTCAAAAAAACAAGTCAATTTAAATGGAACACAGAGAGTAGTATTCAACGAACATCAATATCATTAATTAATATTATTATGCAAAATGAATATCAATTTTTCGTGGTATTATCATATATTTTCGTGATAATTTATTAACGTGAAAATATATATAACTTGTACTTATCACTTTTATCATATGTAATATTCGTTTCAATGGTTTATAAATTTTTAGAGTAAACGAATACTAGTAATTTGTATATTAAAATTTAAATTTATAATTCATTAATTTTATTTAATTTTAACTATTCCACATTGATTATTTATGAAACATTGTCAATAATAACTAAAATAAAAACTTAAAGAAGATCTACTTTTTGCCATGTACAAAAAATCTGAAAAAAAAGTGAGGAAAAAGGTTAGCACCTTTAGCCACCCAAAATTCACGCCCAAAAGAATTAATTAGTGCAAATTCCAAGAAACACGACAAGAATTATCAAGTTCGAAAAATGCTTGAGAAGCAAAAGTAGAAGTATTAGTGCATTGTAAGAGGAAAAAATAATTTTGATTTTGATGGTGAGTGAAGTAATTAGTGCAGTAAAAGTGAGTTTTGCGACAGTCTTAGCAATTTTTTTTGCAAAATTAGTATGGTCGTTGAGTTTGGACCCTGAGTACTACGACGCTAAATATATAAAATGTGGAAATCCTATATTTTTAACAACTACTACATTCATGGGTCAAATATAGTATATTCATGTTGCTAAAAAGAATAAACAAAAAAAAAAAAAAAAACCTACATTCATGGGTCAAAATTCATATTGGCTTCCTTCTGGTAAGAGGACTCCAAAAAATTTTCTTGTCAATCTTAAAAGAGTATTACTTTTCCTTTTTATTATAAGTTATATATTATTTTTTTTATCTATATTCAAAGTATATTTATATTTATTATTATTAGCATAAATTTTCAATTAGTATTTGAAATGATTTTCAAAAAATATCCGTACAATTATTTATATATTTCAAAAGTGACCAAACTATATTATTTAAGTTGTGATCAATCAATCAAAACAACTTCGAGTATTATGCTGATAAAATTGTATCAATAAAAATAGAGATCTATAAATATTACTAATATTTTGGAAGTTTGACGAAAGTAATAATATGAAAAGACCTATTTACATTCATTTTACTCTCTTCCTAATTACCGCATAATGATTCCTGTAGTAAAACCATTCATATAACCAAGGAATA
Organism: Mentha longifolia; assembly: GCA_001642375.2. Classification (NCBI taxonomy): domain Eukaryota; kingdom Viridiplantae; phylum Streptophyta; class Magnoliopsida; order Lamiales; family Lamiaceae; genus Mentha; species Mentha longifolia. The sequence goes on from CM038117.1 coordinate 14,182,772, forward strand.
CATTTACCTTTAATATAATTAATTATCGAATTAATAAATAAGAACATGACAAAATCAAATTGATTTACTTACTCCTTGAAGATACTTATATTCCTCATATTTTCTGTATTTGTAGATATTCTCATCAAAAATACATATATATATATTCAACACTTTGAGGAACATGCTGGGCCACGATGAATTCTAATGTGTAATAATGACAGTTTTTTTAAAACAAGAAAAAAAACAAAAAAAAAAAAAAAAACAGAATTTAATTTTATAAAAATTTCGTCCTTGTAGATGAATACCAATTTGTGTGGACGATAATTCTAATGAAAGTATAACACTGTTGATATTATCCTGAGTATAATTTAATATTAAATTTTTTGACGTATTTATAATTATAGTATTGCATTGTGTCCATAAATAAAAGACATAAAATAGGTAAGAAAAAGAAAGAATATATATTAAAATTTAAATAAAGAAAATATATTTTATGACATGGTGAAAAGAACATGCTTCGTGGTGTTGTGGAATAATTGATTCATATTTATATCACAGTAATGTCAAAACAAAAAATTTAATATTTATACCTCATGGCCGATAACGTTTTAGTTTAAGTAGCTTTAATAATATTTTGTTTTGTGTTCAAATGTTTATGTAAATATTGCATCCCCTTTTTTTTTGTAGTAGGGAAGTAATTAAAAAAAAAAACTAAAATAACTAAAAAATTATGTCCCAAACGTAAGGATATGGTGTATTTAAGTGTCAAAATTTAATTTTTTTATAAGAATTTTAATAGAAGTACACTACTAATATAACTACAATTTGAAAGTAAATAACATTATCCTCGAATGTGCAGAGGTTCAGAGACTGTGGTACAAAATGGTACAGTGGTCTAGGACCAGTTGGGCAGCACCGAGAACGATTTGAGATCACTTTGAAAACTTTGTCGAGCTACTCGGTGGAGGTAAGTCCAAAAATAATATGGGAGGACTCTGAATTTGTATAGTGTGGGTTTGGTAGAAATGGCGGAACGCCGTTAAGTTCGAGAATAAGGAGTGAGACTTTCGTCGTATCGAAGAAGATATCAAATACCGTTTTTGGAGTTGGTGCTTGGTTCGGGGTGAAATCGATGCAAATTGGAGCTTTGAGGCTTGGAATAGAAATAAATTAAGCGACTTGTGGTTAAACAGCTAAATCTGTACTTGGAGATTGGGGTACTTCTTGTACCTCTGTTTTTCTAATAAATTTTTTTTCCCTTATCTGATCAAAAAAAAAAATAAAAGAAAAAGAAAAGAAAGTAAATAACATTAATTAATTTAGTTCATTTTAAATTACCAAATTATCCTTAAAATAAATTTATAACAGGGTTATAATGGACAAATCAAATTTTATAAAATAAGGCTATTTTATAATAGGGTATATATAGATAGATTATGCCTCATTATAAATCCATATACCTCATTATAAATCACTTTATTTGAACTCTTCATTATCTCAACTTATTTACAATAATACACGTAATCTTTTCTAAAAACCCATGTGAGTATAATACTAAGGTATAATATTTTATTTAGCATGTCCGTATATTTTATACTTTATATATATATGTACTAAACATACCAAATGAATTTAGACGGAGATAATATAAAAATAGTAAAAATCTTTTTATATTGAACTATTGTGGAACTAATTAATCCGTTTTATCAAATTTGATTAAGATTTTGAGATCCAAGTTTCTCACACGGTTTGTTCGCTTGTGTAAATTATAATTGTAAACATAGGTGGCAAGTTCGGGACCTCAGGTATTCATACTTATTTAGTTATTAATTAAATTATTCTTCATTGCGTAGATTTTCTAGGCGAACATTTGGTCGGTTCGATTGAACATATAAATATTTAGGCAATAAAACTGCATAATCTATAATGGCCGAGGAAAAATTAAATACGTAGTATCAATTAATTGGGCCCAAAAAGTGGCCCAAAGGCAGATTGCAATACATAATTTTCAACCCCAAATTTTAAAATTCCTACCTAAAATTCAAACACATTACAAGGACCAAAATCTATAAGTATCAGTCACCAACTTCAAATTACAAACTCTAAAGCAAGCTAAAAATCAGATTACAAATTTCAGAAAAGAGAGAAGCAGAGTTCCAAAATGGGGAAAAAAATCTGTCAACCAATGAGAGAAATACACAATGCATATTTGATGATAAATGTTTTTACATCACCATGGGCTTGCACTAATAGTGAGCCTCATAGGACATCATGTAAGAAATTCATAGGCAAAGTCATGTTTATGTTTGCAATAATATTGACAAGTCGCGATAAAATTGAATTGTTTTAAAGAGATTGTAAAATTACTCTTATATAGAGAAGAAAACCAAATGTTAGAACACTTGCACCCTCGAATCCATAGAGGAAGAACGCCAGAAATCGAATTGAAAACCTTTAATTGGCTTTAACAACGCCACAAATAGAAGAACTAACTTTAAGCTCAAAAAAGAAAAGCAGAAAAATAGAACTAAACTTCAAGAAAATGAGCACTACTTTAATTTATTGTATTTTTGTGACAAATATTTAGTATTTCCCATCTATATACATTTTTTTGTGTATATATAATATAGAATTAACAAATAAAAATCACTGACAAACATCAACTCTTACATTCTTTTATTTTGTCTTTCAGGCCTAAAGAAACGTGATGGACATAAGAAAGGCCACAGGAGCATTGAACATTCGTTTGATCAAGAATAGTTTGTATTTAAAGTATAATTGATTTTGATTTTTCATGTAGTCGAATATTGCATGAGAAGAGAATTAGAGATTTGAATGTCAAAATCCATGATGCATGTAATAAATTGATTACATTTATTTCTTACTTTTACCTTTTTTTTTCTTTTTTTTTTACCTTAATTTTTTTGGTTGTTACACTATAATCTTCATCTAGAATAAATTAATATTTTTTTGAATTTGATTAATTTCATACAGTTCAATCATAAAGTACCAACCGAAACCGGACTGATCATTTTCACTTATCTCTGAATTCATTACAATCATGTCATAGAAATCTTTTGTCTTAAAAAATAAAAAAAAAGAAGTCGTAAAAATCATGCAGTATCCATTACTGTCTACCATATCAAGAAAACAAATCATAATTGATTTGAATAGAGGGTCAACTCTTAATATGAGGTATAAATTAAAATAATTAATTCTACTTTAGTATTTTGCTCTCCACCTCCAATACATAGATCCATGTACCCATCTTTAATAGCAATGGTGGCAACATACGGGGTAAACAATGGTTACTAATGTACTTTTTACATTCGATTACTTTTTGATGACAGAGTATCATAAATTCGATTTTTTAATATTTAAAATTGTAATTTCCCCCCTTCCAATAGGATAATGTATTAACAATATGGAGATGGTGAAATCAAAAAGCCTAATAAGTCAGAATATTGAGGTAGTACTTTTACAATTTATGTAATTTAGAGAATTAAATATAATTGAGCTCAAATGCGTGAAAAATTCTAGGAATGCTCCCAGACAATTTTACCTTAACTTCTAACTACTGGTTGAATTAGATGTTTCATGAGTATTGACTTGCTCTCAGACAATTTTCCAAAAAAAATCTTGAATTTTCAAATTAAGATGCATTGCACCTAGGTCAAGGTATCCACAAATTTCAAAATACATTTCGTAATTGTAGCCTTCAAATTTTAGTGAAATATATAATTTTTAAATTTTATAGGTGATAGATTAATACTCTCTTCATCTCATTAATAATGAGCCTAATTTTTTTGGCTCAAATATATAGGCGACACTTAGTTAGAGATAAATTGTAAGGTTCAATATTTTAATACAAATTTTATCTATATAGTAATATGATAGATTGTCAATTTATCATTTTGAATACTTCTTTATCCTATAATAATAAATTTTGTATGTCTTTTAATTTTTGAAAAAAAAAGTAAGTCATTCATATGCATTTACCCAATCTATACAACATTCCAATCTCAAGATATAGTGAATGTAAGTATCAATGCTTCATATCAATCCTTCGTCCCATTAATAATCAATGTTCTAAAAATCGGCCTAGTCGGCCGCCTAGGCGCTAGTCGGACCATAGCCGACCCGACTTTTGGCTAGTCGGTGGTCTCTAGGTGCTCGGGAGCTAATCAGCGCCTAGGCGGGCTAGGTGGCTCCAGGCGGGATGGGCGGCTAGGCGGGGTAGTCGGGCTCTAGGCGGGTTGGTCGAGCTCTAGGCGGGTTGGGCGGATTTGATTAGGGATTTAGAGTTTTAATTTTAAATTCATATATTTAGTTTATTTATGTTCAAATTTATGGATTTCATGTTTAAATTTATGAAAAATTATTATATACTATGAAATATATTTGGAAGACTACTAAGTTTATGGAATTTTAGCTATTAATGAACATATTATATGTTTTATCATAAATTAAAAAATAAAATTATGAGTAATATATGTTTATATAGTTTGTACTTTAGAATATAGTGTAAAAATAATAAAAATAAGCATTATAATTCTAATCCGACTAGTCCCCACCTAGGCTCCCGCCTAGCCGCCTAGGCGCTAGTCCCCACCTCACCGCCCGACTAGCGCCTAGCGACTTTTAGAACACTGTTAATAATGAGCGTAATTTTTTAGGCCCAAGTATTTAGGCGACTCTTAGTTGGAGATGAATTGTAAGGTTCAATATTTTAATATAGATTTCATCTATATAGTAATATGAGCTATAGATTGTCAATTTTATCATATTAAAGTAACTTCTTTATCTTATAAATAGTAAATTTTGTATGTCTTTTAATTTTTTTAAAAAAAATTAAGTAATTTAATGTACTCATTTACTCAATCTATACAACATTACAATCTCAAAATATAGTGAATGTATCAATGCTTTATATATTTGAAAAGATAATCTTGAGGCTGACAAAAAACATGAAGTTGCATAACATGGACTTTGGACTTGAAGCTACAGAATTACAAGATTTTTCTATTTAAAATGCAACTATATATAATTACATATATAAGTATACATAAACACTTCAATGCCCACCGTGGGCATACTTAATGTGCCCACCGGTGATGTGGCAATGCCACGTTGGCAATCTTTCCTATTGGGGTTTAATTTTTTTAGGTAGTGTTTAGTTTTTAATAGTAAGGTTTAATTAATTTTGGTATATTTTTTATTAATTTCTTTATTTATACCAATGTCACGTTATCCGTGGGCACATTAAGTGTGCCCACGGTGGGCATTGGAACATTACTCTATAAGTATATAAGTTGAATGAATTATGCTAATTTTAGTTACAATCTACTTGCATGTTTGATGTTGTGCATAATTAAAGGATGTATTAAATGTCAATTTATATATCAATATAATACTCTTTCCATCCACGATTTTTAGACATTAATATTTTATTGGGACGTCTACCATCTATAGACACTTTTCTTTTTTACTAATGAGCTCCACAACTTTAACACTTTAATACTTTAACGCTCACAAAAATATTAAAGAGACCCACAATTTTTTTTTTACTTTAACATTTTAATTTATCAATATATATATCATCACAATGCATTAACACTGTGCCGAAAATTTTGTGTCTACTCTTTATGGACGAAGGGAGTATATAATAGTAGGCTTAGTAGTTACCGATTCTATTTTTGGAACATTTCAATGAATTAATTAGAAAAATTCATGTATATTTCTATCAACAAACTTTATGATTAATATATAATTATAATTGCAAATATATAATAACTAATGTATATATGAATAATTAATCAATAATCATAATACAAATTAATTACAGAAAAATAAGTTTACAAGAACAAAAATCTTGCAAATGTTGTACGAATTGGGCACTTATCATGGACCACACCATAATTCCACCATTATTTATAACCAATAAATTATACATTAAATTCTGTATAGACAATTCTAGATATACCCACAAAAATCCTATTATTAATTGTTGTTTTTCAAAATCACTATTAGATAATAATATCACTTAAATTAAAGTTTTTTTTTATTCTCGACCACATCTAATCGTGGCACCACACCTACAAACGAATCTAGACATATTTTTTGAATTTATTATTAAAGTATAAAATTAAAATAATTTTATTTCATAGTAAAATCCATAGACTGTGTTTATTGAAATAATTTTATTTCATAGTAAAATCCATAGACTTTGTTTGTATACTACTACATATAAATGGGTATAAATGACCAATTTATATATTGTTTTTTTTATATGCGGCTTTTAATTATCAAGATAATAATAACAGTTACTGAAACTCTTTTTTTTTTTTTGATCAGGCAAACACAACACACACACCCACACACGCACCTGGGGTGACTCGAACCCCCGACCTCTTGGTTGGAGGGGAAGAGTCGTCTTACCAACTGAAACTCATTTTTAGTAACTTAACTTTTTTAATGTACTATTTTTGGAAATAATTTTTCATAAAGGTATATCATAATTGTATAATAATAATTTTTAATTAAACAATTAATAGGATGTTACAAAAACAATAATCATGGAAAAATATTAATTTCTTTCCTAACTTTCTATTGCTCTATGCATATAAATTTCAGTAAAATGTTATCTAATCATTCACACACTTCACCTACTTTTTAATTTTGTGCTTTATCACCACGGAGGAAGAAGATTGGAGTTTAAAATTTCTATCATAAACTCCAATATATGTCAAGAAAGTTAAATCGACTGCAATAATTCCTCCAACGAGTAATTAAAGTGATGTTGAATGGAAATTTACTTGAGACATTTGTTATTTATTTTTTTGAAATGAGAGCATTGTTGTTATTAATTTATTTTCAACTTTCAAATGTTATTTTGTTATTATCTATGATGTAGAGACAATGTTTTTTTTTTTTCCCTTGAAGTTGTATATGTTGTGGTTAAGAAGCTTGCCACCAACAAAGTATATTTTTTTTGTCTTCTTCATAAAGTACATACATGTATCGATAATAAACATAAATTATTAAGAGGAAATACCCCAATCTACCTAATATCATATACGGAATATAAATAATAACACAAATATAAGATTATACAAAATCTACCCAATTTTTGTGTAAAGACCCAAAAATACCCTTTCTCTCTCCTCTCTCCTCTCTCCTCTTTCTCTCACATTTTTCCCTCACCTATTTCCTCTCTATTTTGGGTCTCTATCCACTCTTCTCTCTCTCTCTCTCTCTCTCTCTCTCTCACACACACACACACACACACACACCTTCTTCCCCTAAGATCGTGAAGCCAGAGGAGGCGGCGGACATTCGCAGGAGCTCGTCGAAGGTGGTGTCGTCGAAAAACACGCAGCCATTCTTCGTCCAATTTTCCGGTGGTGGCGAGATTTTTGCAGGTGGAGGCGGATGTGTGTGTATTGTTGTGCGTGTGTGTGTTTTGATGTGTGTGTGTGTATTGTTGCGTGTATATGTAATTTGTTGTTGTGTGTGTGTGTTTATGTGTGGGTGTGGGTGTTTATGTGTGGGTGTGAGCTATTTGTGTGTGTGCTCATGTTTTTGAGCTGTAAAGGATATGTTTGTTTTAATGGAAGATTAATGGAAGATTATGGATTTTCTTGTTTTGGAGAGAGTGGATTTCAAGTAGCTGAAAATTCGAAAATAATAGGCAATAAATGAGTTGAAAATGATAGTTAATGGTGGTTACATTACCCCATTTCTTGCCTTATCAAGGCAAGAAGTTAACTATTTATTGCCATTAGTAAGTAAAAGTTTCACCATTTTTGTCATCAGTAAGTAAGAGTTACGAAATACCAACTATTTTAACTTTTTGTTTCCCTTTTGTCTATTTTTTTTTTCTTTTGATTGTGCAATTTGTATCAATGCTGTGTTTTTATCTCGTGTATATGTTGTATATTTTTGACAAGATTGGAGATTTAGGGCAAGTAACTAAGAAATCACCTCATTTCTTGCCTTCTGTGGGCAAGTAACTAACAATTTATTACCATCAGTAGATAAAAATGGTAATTTCTTTTCTCGTCCTTTCCGTAGTTAATCGTAGTTACATTACCCTATTTCTTGCATTATCAAGGCAAGAAGTTAACCCTTTCTTGCTGTAGTGGGCAAAATTTGTAAGCCCAATTAATCTGGCTCACAAGTCCGTCCCGTCAGAGTAGGCAATCAAAACGGCCCAACAACAAAGGCAACGAGCCCAACGTTACAACCTGGCCACAAAATACCTACCCGGATCAAGGTGTCAGCCACATCGACCGCTATAGTCGATACGGTCAAAACCTATGACTGACTGCGTCAGCTGAGACCGAGTCAAAGGAAGATATCTCTTCCTGTGAATCCGGAACGGACTTAACGAGTAGAGGCGACCGATACGGCCGCATGAGAGGGAAACCCCAGGGGACAGCCGTTCTATAAATATCGACCATCTAGGTCAAGTGATGAAAAAAACCATACGCTCATACTCTCCACTACGCTCTCCGCTGCTCTCCCTCGTACTCTCCGTACTCACCGCATTCTCTGCACTCACTCTACTTCCATAGCCATTAGAGTTAGCCAATTAAGCTTCATCCACTGTCGATCCCTACCATCTTAAATTCTCTAACATCATCTCCGTCCTCCGAACGCTCCGAATCGCCCGCGATCTCCATTGCTTACGAATTACTCTTTATTTATTGTGTTTACGTTCGATTTATTTCTTACTCACCGTACTAACTTGAGCGTCGGAGGCCCTACGGCTGACACCCCCACCGGTGTTCCCTTAGGGCTCTAACGTGTCTGTGTCGTGTTGATAATAGGTTGCTAGTGCCCGAATCGACCGGATCGACTGAACCGACCAAACAATCCTCAATTGTAGAATTTACCTCTACAATTTGGCGCCCACCGTGGGGCAACAGGAGCAACATGAGTCTTTGCCTTGGATTTTTTCTTCAACGGGCCGTTCTTCAGTTGATGTAGCCGCTCCAAACCACCACTCCGGATAAGGTGACGTACGGAGGTAGAGACATAAGGTAAGATGCAGTAGTCCTTTCACCTGGTTTCAAAGATGGAAAAAATAGAGAAGGGGTAGAGTACAAGATTTCAAGAGCTCTACGACATACCAAAATTTCACGATCCACACGACTGGACGGACAATCGATACCTTGCGGAGGAGGAGGGATTGATTTCCACAACCGACTTTGCCTAAGATTGCCCACGACCAGAACTTTCTTCCACCTCCGTTCTTCAATGTCATAGAACTCCCTCAATTTCTGAATAGTGTCCGCACTACTCGACTCGAACAAAGTGCCCGTGCGACCTGAAAGAGAAACATGAAAAATATAAGACAACCGAAACAAAAATATAAAAAGTGCGAGATGAATGCGTAAGTAAAAAATGAAAATCAGACATCTTAACTAGTCAAGCAATACACTCACTCGCATCCCTCCACAAACGTGGAATATGACTATCCGGCGGTAACTCAAGTGACGCAAATGGAACAAAAAAATACTGATCGTTCCAATCTCGATCGGCGTCATCACCATTCACCATCATCCGCTTGCCCAACTCCGGAATTGTCCTCGCGTTCAACTGATACCTGCCCCGGTCGCCATTAACAACTTGTATCTTGTAACCCGTCAAGATCTCATCACGCCCAATGTCTATTCCATGCAACTTTGCGAGTACTTCGACCGCCATGAGCATGCGCCATCCCTTCGGCATTAACTGTCCGGGAGCTATCTCATAATAATTACATACCTCACCGACCAACCGAGGTAAAGGGAGCCTGAAACCTACTTTGAAGGGATAGTGATATAAGCAAGTCATACCGGGTAGATCCCAATCGGCTCGAATTTCTCCACCCTTAGGAGCATGCAAGTAAACATGGCGAGGAATGTGGTAGACGCGGTGAAATTTATTCAGGATTGCACAATCTAACGGAGATTCCGGATTCCCTCCTATGAGGAAATCTGTAGCCAAACCCCCCTCAAACGAACCTTCAGTAGTGACTCCAATGCCAAGATCAAAATCTTGGGATCCCTCCTGACTGTGCCGACCGTCCCTCACGACAATAACATCATGACGGACATCCGTAGGTATCTCATCGTCAACATAATTACTACTACATTCTTCATCAATCCTACTAGCCGAACGCGACGGACGACCCCAAATATTCGGAAACATGCTGAAGCACCTAAAAAAGATGATGCTATCTAAAACTTAAGAGCAGAGAATACGCAGATGCAAAACAACGTACAATCGACCGTTCAAGTAGACACATGCATCGACTGTAGTAAATCATAAAGTAGAACGTAACAAGTTTATTATGCATGAGATAAAGAGACCGTAAAGCATGCATACATGCATTTATCCGAACCAACGTAACTAACGTCTTGCTTATGAATAAACTATCAAAGCATGACCGACACCATGAAAAATAGTAAATATTCAATTTTCTAATACCACCAAAAATCTAGCATGATTTCTTAGAATGGTAAATGAAGAGAAAGAGAACCAATCTTGGGAGATATCCCAAAAATCTTCTCTCTACAAAATCCTTCTCCTACCTTGCTCCAAAGCTCTCCACTCCAAGAGCTCCAAAAAACTGTAAAAATGTAAAATATTTTTGTTACTACACCTACTAGTTAAATACTTCTCGTGAGTGAAGCAACAAAACACGATAAAGCTTAGAGTACTTGCAGTAGCCACGTGTCTTCTTCTATTTTTACCCACCACCGAAGTCAATCGAACTAACCAACGAAGCTGTTATTTTCGAGCTTTTGTGTATAGGCACTCAGAGACTATGAACGCAATAGGAAATGAGGAACGAATGCCTCTCATCCTATCCTTCTACTGATGACCGATTCGGTTGTTGAATCTACCCGACGAGAAGCAAATTTAAACTGAACGCCATTGTTCGTTTCTCCTTGTAGTCATTTGAAGCTGAAACCCCAGCTGGTGTGACTGACTGGAGAGCAACATCTCCTTCCATTAATCTTCAAAAACTTACTGGATGTTTGTTGGTGGTGGTACAGGCGACTGTACTAGCTGATAAGAGTAAAGCTTATGAAAAAACAAGTGCAAGAGTCGACTGTAGCGACTGTATCAGCTTGAAGGGACTTTATTTTGTTTTTCTCCTTCCCTCAAAGTCGACTGCAGCGACCGCAGCGACCGAAAGGCAGCTGATTGCATGAGCCGTGGGAAATCTATTATTTTTGTTCAAAAATAATCTACTATACCGATTGCGTGAGGGGATTTACGGAAGCAGCTGCTGAATATTTCTCTAAAAATCTTTAAAGTGACTGCAGCAGCTGAATTCTATCCTACTGTATAAGTTAGAAAGGCTATAAGAGTTGGTGAGCAACTTTAAATTTTCCATCGACTGCACCAACCGCGCCGACCGCAGCCACCGAAGTGGTAGCAGCTTTAGTTGTAATCGCAAATAGAATTAAAGATTGTGAAAAATCCACGTTCAAAAATCAACCATAACATCTGTATCGACAGTGCGAGGAGAGATATCAACTGACTCTATCCTACCACTCGAGCCCTTCAATTTTTAAAAAAAAATTTGGAGGCCGGTGGAATCGAACGTATCGACTGATAGGAATAAAGGTTGTGAGAAACCTACTATTGTTTTTGTTCAAAAGTCGACTGAATCGACTGATAAAAAGTGACTAATTCGACCGTATCCACTGCATAAGCAGACTTTACTCGACTCTTCCCTCTCCCCCAAAATCGGCTGCAGCAAGTGCAGCTAGCGTCTTCTACCTACGAAGTGTAATAGCTATGAAATCGACCATAACGACTGTATCGACTGCATAGATGGTCTTGCTGCATTTTCTTGCTGCTCCAAAACTCTACCCTATTCTACTTGCTTTAGAAGGATTCAGCTGTAGAGGCCGCTTAAATAAAATCGACCGTATCTACCTTTCAAAAAAAAAAAAAAAAAAAAGAAAGAAAAAGAAAGGAGACTATATCGACTGAAAGCAGCACAGCTGTGGGAAATATATTATTTTTGTTCAAAAATCGACTGTGCCAACTGTATAAACTGCATGGTAGGCTCTACTTTATTCTTCCATATCTCCAAAGTTGTCTGATTTGGTGGCTTGATGTAAAGAACAGTTGTACCTTCCCCTTTATTGCTTTTCAAAGGTTCTGAGACTGCTATGCAAGCTACTGGCTACGTCCTAACTGCAGCGGATACATGGAGGTAGTAGCTATTGTCCGTTGGTTTTTGGTTTTCCACAGCAGAGGGCCCGCCTCTTTCTTTTACCTCCGTTTCAAACATTCTTTCCCAAGGAGTCAATGTTGCCAAATCTAATAAATGAAAAAATGCGTGGATAACTGCATGAGACGAGTTCGTCCCTTTCGTATCTGATAATGGCAGAGCTCCCTTATTTAATTAACATAAAATATAGATTACTTTCTTGCTCTTTGATTCATGGAGATGAGGTGGAGCGACTAACATGGGCATTTCCTTATTCCTTACTTTGGTTTGGGCCCACAAGAGTAAGGTTAATTTTCCTTCCTTTATTAAGCTCGATTAACTCCAATCTATAGGGTCACTATACCCATCATTAATTCATTATTGGTTAATATGCCTCCAAGAATTTACCAAGTGATCAAATGTGCCTTCTTTTAATTAATGCATTTATTTGAGCACGAGCACCTGCTCCAAGCGCTACATCTATACCTATGTATTTATATTCCGGGTCACGTCGGCGAAATTGATCGACACGCTCTCTAAACTCTCCAGTTAAAATTAATTTAACTAGAGAGTGGGGGACAAACTGTAGTGGGCAAAATTCGTAAGCCCAATTAATCTGGCTCACAAGTCCGACTCGTCAGAGTAGGCAATCAAAACGGCCCAACAACAAAGGCAACGAGCCCAACGTTACAACCTGGCCATAAAATACCTACCCGGATCAAGGTGTCAGCCACATCGACCGCTGCAGTCGATACGGTCAAAACCTATGACTGACTGCGTCAGCCGAAGACCGAGTCAAAGGAAGATATCTCTTCCTACGAATCCGGAACGGACTTAACGAGTAGAGGCGACCGATACGGCCGCATGAGAGGGAAACCCTAGGGGACAGCCGTTCTATAAATATCGACCATCTAGGTCAAGTGACGAAAAAAACCATACGCTCATACTCTCCACTACGCTCTCCGCTGCTCTCCCTCGTACTCTCCGTACTCACCGCATTCTCTGCACTCACTCTACTTCCACAGCCATCAGAGTTAGCCAATCAAGCTTCCTCCGCTGTCGATCCCTACCATCTTAAATTCTCTAACATCATCTCCGTCCTCCGAACGCTCCGAATCGCCCGCAATCTCCATTGCTTACGAATTACTCTTTATTTATTGTGTTTACGTTCGATTTATTTCTTACTCACCGTACTAACTTGAGCGTCGGAGGCCCTACGTCTGACACCCCCACCGGTGTTCCCTTAGGGCTCTAACGTGTTTGTGTCGTGTTGATAATAGGTTGCTAGTGCCCGAATCGACCGGATCGACTGAACCGACCGGACAATCCTTAATTGTAGAATTTACCTCTACACTTGCCATCATTAAGTAAGAGTTTCATCATTTTTGCCATCAATAAGTAAGAGATACAGAATACCAACTATTCTAGCTTTTTGTTAAATACTTATGTGTATTTTTTGGAATGGCAATTCCGATGCCCAACAATATTTTTAATAAAATCGGTTATTTTAATAAAATTGTTAAGTGTTCTAATTTTTTGGCTTAGAAATCAAGGAAATTTTCTATTGTTGAACATTGAATTGGTTAATGAGTGATTGAGATAGTCATTGTGCTTGAAATCGGTTGAATTTATTAATTTCTTGCCTTCTCTAACTCTTTTCTCGTAAGAACTTGACAACTTCTTATCTTCTATCAATTTATTTGGTAAGAGTTTGGCAAATTAATTGGTAATAATTTGTCAATTCATTACCTTCTTTAAATCGTTTGATAACAATTTGAGAACTTCTTATCAATTTGACTTCTTAACAATTACTTTGCAAGATATAGTCAACTTCTTACCATTTCTTGCATTATCAAGGCAAGAAGTTAACCACTTCTTGCCATTAGTAAGTAAGAGTTTTCATCATTTTTGCCATAGTAAGTAAGAGCTACGAAATACCAATCATTCTAGCTTTTTGTTAAACGAATTGGAGAAGGTAAGAGATTGACAATTTCTTGCCAAGTTATTTGGGAGAAGGTAATCAAAGATAATTAGATCTTTATAATAAAAAGAATGAAAAAAAAACAAATGAAAAAAATGAAAAAAAAACGAAAGAAAACTGGAAAAAGGAAAAGAAAAAGGAAACATAAAAAAGGAAACTGGAAAAAGGGAAAATAAACTGAAAAAATAACTGGAAAAAAGATAAGAAAAAAAAAACGTATACAAAAAATAAAATAAAAAATTATAGAAGGAAAACTTTAAAAAAGTAAAAGAAAAAAGAATAGGTTATAGTAAAAATGAAAACAAAAAATAAGAAAAAGAAGGAAAACTGTAAAATAAAAATAAAAATAAAAGAAAAATAGTAAAAATAAAAACAAAAAATAAGAAAAAAGAGAGTGAAAGGTGGAGGAGAGAGAAAATAAAATATGTATGTGTGCGTGTGTGTTAGCCGTGTGGTGTGTATGTGTGTGTAATGTCCCGCAATTTCTTAAGAATTAATTTCTTAGTTAAGGAAGAATTTCCAACTTCTAAGTAATTAAATTCCACTTCTAGTCGATATTTATATTTCGATTAAAGAATTCTCGAGTAGAATTAAGTAGCAACTTGACCTCTAATTTCTTGTTATTAATCGACGAATAATCGATAGGATGTTTGATCGAATTATTTGGATTAAGTATATAATTGTTGTCCAAATATTCTTAGCTAAGAATAAATGAGTCAAGTATATTTTCTAATTACTAATGACGAGAGCTTTGTCGATTTTATTTTGGGCTAGGCCCGTTAATTAAAAATTCAGGATTTGGGCCAAGCCCATTTCCTTATTGGGCCAAGCCCATTAGCTTAAGATAGACGTTTCCTTTCCTATCAATCTATAACAAACAATAAATAATAACAATGAATTAAAAGGGGCTTGCAGCCTTGTATTAATCAAATCCATTCTGCAACAATAATAAGAATAATACAACAATATCAACACTTGTATACCAAAATATATACATACAACTCTACACCATGATCTATGATAGGAGATAAGGCAATAAACAAACTACACGTTTCTTCCTATTCTATGGAAGCTTTCCATCATCCATAAAGTACGAGTCTTGCAACTTTTCCACATCCACCATACTGTGAACAGTAACAGACTCAAACCTCCATCACCCTAAGTTTGAGAAAGAAAGATTTCATCTTAGTCTTGAGACATAAGTCTTGCTCTTTGCCACTGCAACAAGCAAGCATAGTTGCAGCATAGAGCCTAAAAACCTGCACAAAGAAAAATGAACAAAAGTCAAAAAGAGGAAGAAAACCAAGCTAAGAAAGGAAGGACTATCCTTGTAGTCACTAGAGCTAACATTCTTTACAATGTCCTTAGATGTAAGAATTACACCATGTTGTGAATAGTAACATGAGCAAGATCTCCGTTACCCTAGTTTGAAAGCATCACACCTAATACCTCAATCTACAACCTCTATGATTGACACCATCTCCAACATCATTATATACATACCCATTCCAGCTGCAGCCATCCCATTCAATCCACACTTCACCAAAGTCAAAGACTCTCAAACATAACATTAGAAAGTTAAAAAATTGAGTGAAAAAAGGAAAAGAAGTAGCAAGCCACAACAACATATTCTCTTCAAGGTCAAGCAAAGAGAGAGCAGTAGCCAAGGAGGCGTAAGAGTTCATTAACAGCTAAGAAGAGTAGACGAGGTAGGCTTTCTTCTAAAACAAAGCATGTTTTATTAGATGATTATAGCTCTTTTAAAGTTTGTCATGCCATAAAATATTTTGTTTTGTATGATGCCTATCTGATATTGGTGCGATGCCAATTTTATTTAATCGAATTCGAATCCTTGTATGATGAGCTATTATACTTAGATTAGTGTACACGAGTGATCGTGTCATTGAGAGAGTGATTAACACGTATTTTTTGTGCAAGTTAAGCTTCATTTGAGTGAAACCTAGGGTTAAAAAGGTGTAATTTTGAGTTATAGAGTTAGGGTTTCACTAGTTCCATTTCGTTTATGTTTTTCTCGTTCTCTCGAGTTTCTTTATGCTTTTCGCAGGAATAATAGAGAACTTACTTGGCCAAATTAATCATTCCATGAGTAAGAGGAGCTCGTTAGGAAACCGTAACAAAAAGCGGATCGAGAATCGGAGTTCGTACAAGAGAGAACGGGCGAAAACAGAAAAGTCGCTCAAGGAGGAGACGAAGTTGACCGGTCAAGAGGCGCTTGACCGGCGGCCCAGACCGGCAGGTCACTAGACCGCCGGTCCGCCACATTCTAGGCTGCCGAATACCACAGAGCTGCTGGCGGTCCAGACCGCCGGTCCACTGGACCGCCGGTGCCCCTCACCTGGGTCGCCGACTCCGCGAAAGAATGCTTCGGTTCGCTCTGGTTTGTCCTGGTTCGACCAAACTCGACCCAATTACGAATTTCAATGTATTTAACCCCAAATTCTTCCCCTTTTTGAGGGATCTTTTGCATACTTTAAAATTATTAGAACCCTAGAAACATTTCCCTCTTTCTACTTTAGTATTTTCAAGATTTGAAGAGCATTACTTTGTGGATTCAAGATTCAAGACCATTTTCTTCTTCCTTATTGAATTCTTTATATTTTTTAGCATGATTTCATATACTTTTTATGGTTTAATTTCCCTAATCATGTCTAGCTAGATCTCTTTGTGATTCTAATTATATGTAGATTAGGGATAAGTGATGCGATTAGGCTCTAATTGTGAATTTACCTTCTAATTTCATGTTCATTTCTCTTGTGGCTATGTTTTATTATGTAATTGTGATTGATCACCATAGTTGCATACCAAGTATTTGATCTAATGCTTAGGAGGCTTAAATTAGATGCTAGGATCAAGAGATTTGCATGCTAGAGTATAGTAGGGTTAAGGAACTCCACAAGCTCTTGGGAGTTAATCAATTGCTTAATATCTTAGTAGGAGTTAGGCCTTTCATTAATCTACTTGATTTCATTACAATGAGAGTTGAGTGAATCATACTTAGGAGGTTTCCCACATGAAATTGGATTACAATGACTAATTCTAGTTAGAGTGTCACATCCCTATCACTTGGACCTAATTGAAGTATAATCGGAGTCACTTTCATTTCCTATTGATTTTATATCATTTGCTACTTGTTACTTGTTTAGTTAAGTTCTAAATTTTGTTAATTACTTTTCAATTTTTCATTAATTAATCAAAAACATAAAAACATGTTAGTTGGTAGCTTGGATAGTAGTTAGGTAACTAGATTACTACTTGAATCTCATTCGCCATTGCATTCCCTGTGGATTCGACTCGATTATACACATCGATTATCATTGAATCATTTCACCCTCAAAAGTTAAACTATGCGCTCGTTGGAGGCACCCCAACAACTATCTCTTTATTTTTTGTTTTTAGTTAGTTTTAGTTCATTTTTTGTTTTTGATCTTTGTTTGTGATTAAGTCATTTTTCTTAATTTGTCTTTATTTTTGTGTTTGGAACAAATGAGGGAAGAGAATCAACTAATCAAGCAAGCAACGGAGTGAAAGGCTTTCAAAACCATCACTAACCTAGCTTTGGACCGTTGTAAGTGTAATTTAAATTTCTTATTATTCTTTCCTCCAAACTCATTTTAATTAGACCTTATGTTCTAAAATAAATTTGGGGGAGGGGGGTAGGGAATTTAAATTACTTTACTTTTGGTATTTTTCAAGCTTCTATTTGATGTGTTTATTGATCGTATGCTTAATTTTTATTGATGATTGTGGTTGATTCGGGTAAATGCATGATTTGTGCTTGTTTAAGTTGTTTGGTGTCGAGTTTGGGAATTGATGAGTTTAATACATAGAAATTCTTTATTTGGTTGGGTGAATTGTGGAAAATGAGCTCATAATGGAGGATTTTTATTTGTGAGAAATGAATGTTTGCATGCTTGAGTGTGAAATGATCGTGTTGATTTGCTCAAGTGTTTTCAAGAGAGATGCCGATGATTGATGGAAAATGATGAAATGTTTTGAAATTTTTCGAGTTAAAGTCAATCATGATTAAATTACTTCACTTGAATAGCATGAAGGATTGATTTTAAGCACTTAGACTCTAGGCAAAAAGCTTGGGAGGATTTTGAGCCTTAAACTATGCATCTTACATAGTGGATGTCCTTTCTCGAGAGCTTGATCTTGCATTGCATTTTCTTTGCTAGAACTTGTCTTGATACTCTTGTTAGAAATGTTACATGTGTGCATACTTAGGAGATGATCTTAGGCAATCATTGTATAGCCCATTTTTCCCAAACACTAACCTATCTTTCATCACCATTGTTGTCCCATTTTGAGCTTTATAAGAGCTTTTTCTTCTAAAACCGGATGATAGGGGGTGAATGATGGTTAAGGGAACCTTGGTGAAAGTTGAAAATTCATGAGGAATGGTGGATGATGGTGAAGGGTCTTGAGGTTTGCTTTGAGTTAAAAAAGAACACTCCTATGAGCTCAATGTTAGAAAAGAAAAAGAATAACAAAGTTCTTATTTGAAAAAAAAAAAAAAAAAAAAAGAGAGTAAGAACACAGTTCTTACAAGAAAAGAAAAGAATAAGAGCATAAATGAGTATTTCTTTAGATATTTGGTAGAAGCTTGAGTTTCATTTGATGAAAAGGGGTTGGATAAGGTGGAAGATGAAAAAATTCATACTTAGAAAGGTGAAGAAAGGAGGTGAAGGAGTTTAGATGAAAAATTTCATCTAAACTCCTTCACCTCCTTTCTTCACCTTTCTAAGTATGAATTTTTTCATCTTCCACCTTATCCAACCCCTTTTCATCAAATGAAACATTCCCTACCTTAACCAATGTCCCTACATTACTAGCTTAATAAAGACCTTTTTTATCCTAATTTGTGCATGCATTGTAGTATTAGAAACTTGAGTTGATAGGCAAGCTTACGGTCAAAGTTATGTATTGCATGATTTCGATGAGTGCTTACCTTTTCCATATATTGAGTGATCGAGTGATACACATATTTCTTGTGAGGTTTAGAGTCGAATGTGTTTAGGTGATCGAGTTTTATGTTAGGAAAGTGAATGATTTCATGAGTGTTTGGCTTGACTTGATAATTTCCTTGAGTTTAAATGGTTTTGAATTGAAATAAGGCATCGATGAACTTGAAATACACACCCCATACGTGTTAAGTGCTTTGATTGTTTGTTCCATTATTCGGGACAAACAATGGCTTAAGTTTGGGAGAGTGATTAACACGTATTTTGTGTGCATGTTAAACTTAATTTGAGTGAAACCTAGGGTTAAAAAGGTGTAATTTTGAGTTATAGAGTTAGGGTTTCACTAGTTCAATTGCGTTTACGTTTTCCTCATTCTCTCGAGTTTCTTTATGCTTTTTGCAAGAATAATGGAGAATTTACTTGGCCAAATTAATCATTCCATGAGGAAAAGGAGCTCGTTAGGAAGCCATAGCAAAAAGCGAATCGAGAATCAGAGTTTGTACGAGCGAAAATGGAAAAGTCGCGCAAGGAGGAGACGAAGTTGACCGGTCAAGAGGCGCTTGACCGGCGGCCCAGACCGGCAGGCCACCAGACCGCCGGTCCGCCGCATCCCAAGCCGCCGAATACCACAGAGCCGCTGGCGGTCCAGACTGGCGGTGTCACGACCGCGCTTTGCTAATTAATAGCTTAGCTCGGTAAATCGTGACTTAAGGAAATAATACGAAGATCAGGAAATAAATGATGAAAAGGAAAATTTATAACTCGACTCAAAAGGGAGTTCAGGAACCCAACAAATTGTATGAAGTGAAAGATGACATCATCAAATTACAACCAAATCGAATTAGATCGAATTAACATTCAAGTGAGCACAGCGGAAACAGATGCATGTATGATGACATGCACCACCAAGAGACTTCGACCTCTTAAGATCGACAAAAGCTCCACCGGCTACTTCACTCCATATTGCTCAACCTGCACATGGGAAATATGTACAGGGCTGAGTACTCTAGGTACCCAGTGGATACGTTGCCAAAATATTTTCTTTAATTGTCAGCCATGCAAGAGTATCACATAAGGTTTTAGTGAAAAAGCCTATGCGTACTTAAAACACTTGATACTTAAAAGCGACTGCAGTCTATGTTCTTTACTACTTAGCCATATCTGAGCTAATTGCACCCGGGAAGTTGTACACCTTCCACGGATGCCGGACCAGCACACCCAAAAAGGGTGCCCTGCCACTGCGTGCACGTAATCCAGGTAAGACCGCCACCTTACAAGGACCTAAATTTGATTCTTATAAATTTGGCCTTGGCCATTTAACAGATAGGCATCATACAAAAACTTAAAAGCTTTATGGCATGACAATTCTTTAAAAGAGCTAACATCAACTAATAAAACTTGTTTTATTTTAAGAAAGCCCACCTCAATAGCTTATCTTCTCCTTTCACTTAGCTGAGGTGTTTCCACTGCTGCGGTCTTCTTTCTCTTGACCTTAATTCAAAGAATCGAAATGAGATTCTTGATGCGATCACTAAATCGACTTAATTGAAGCGCTACTATTGCTATTTAAATTATTAAGAATTTCTCTTCATAAATATTTTCATTAAGGTTCTTCTTATTTAATTGAGAGGTTTCTCAATTCTTGGCTATAATTGATTATCTTGGAAAATAATTTTAACTCTTGATTAACTTATAAAATTTTATCAATTACTCAGTTGAGTAATCTCGTCATAAAACTGTAATTTAATAAATGGTATTTTATTCTATTTAATTAAATATTGGATTGTGGTATAAATTAGGTCCGAGTTTTAATTGATTTTCGGCCCACTGAACATCATTCTCGGCTCAGCTCCTTTTTGGCCCAAGTTTCGGCCCAGTTCATCAGCCCGTATCCCGCAGCCTGTATCCGAGACCCGCAACTCGACCCGGACCCGACCCGGGTCAACCAATATCCTTGACTCTCTCTTCTCTCCCTCACTTCACGCACAAACCTCTCCCTTTCTCTCCGAACTCGCGATCTCTTCTTCTTCTTCTTCTTCAATCTTCTTCGACCTGCTCCGCCTTTACACAGCTTTGATTCGCCGGCGGCCGGCGCTGGTATTTCACGCCGCCGTCGTTCTCCTTTTCTCTATCTCTGGCTGTTTCTCTCTCTCTCTCTGCCCCTAGAATTGGTTTCCCCAATTTGGAGTCCTAATTTGAAATTTGGCTGAATCTTCTTGATTCCCGACATTGGCTTCGGCTTCCGGTCGTTTGTCCCTCCTTCGCCTGCGGTGGAGACGGCGTTGCCGCCACATCGTCGGGTGGTTCCGGCTTTAGCCCGGAGTGCTTTCCTTCTTTCTCCGGCGCGCGTTTCTTCGCCCGGCACGTTGCTGGTGGTGGCGCAACTCCCGCGGTCGACGAGCAATTGCTCGGGAATTGAAATCCCCAATTCTCGTGATTAGGGGAACATTCGCCTTCTCCGTTTTTCCCTTTTTCGAGTCCGGCGGTGGCGAGGGCGCCGCCGCCGTCGATAATTCTTGACTATTATTATTATTATTATTATTATTATTACTAATATTGTTATTGCTTTATTAATTATTTATCTGACATTAATCGTTGATTTTCGCCTCTTTTGCAGATTTCCGGAGGGACGACGATGCTGCTCTGGTGATTGTTGCTGTGGCTCTGTCGCCGTGGTTCAGCTCTGCCGAGGGCTTGTTGCTGCAACGAACTCGTAGGTGCCATTCGCGGTCGTCTTCTCAGCTCTCTGTCGCCGTTCCTTCTTCTTTCTTCTTTCTACTTATCTAGGTTTTAGTTAAGTTTTGTTTTGTCTTTCTTAGTCACTGATTTTAACTCTCTGTTTTTGCAGGTTTTCAGCGAAGTTTTCGGCGTGAAGAAGACGCGGTGCTGTTTTGGCGTAGTTTCGGCAGCTCGTCATCGCAGCTCTAGGACCGTCTGCTGCTGTTCGGTTACAATGATGAGGGACAACCTTTCCTCGATTCAGTAGTCTTTTTCTTACTCCCTCGTAATTACTCTTATGAGGAAGAATTATTGCTTAACAGCTGTACTTAAGCTTAAGTTTTCAGAACATCATTAGTTAGGTTTCACTTAGAATAGAAGAATGTATATCATGCTTGAGCCCTTGTTGCTTAGGAGTTTTATGCACAGAAAGTGCTCAAGTGTTTAGGAAAATTCTTCTGGTCTCTTTTCTTATGGTTTTGTGCCTTAGGACTTTTGGAAGCATTTTTGTATGTTTTCATGCTGCATGTACTGTTATGTTCTAGGTTTCATAAGGAGCGAGTCATGCTGAAAGTTAAGTAGGTTCAGATTGTGGAAAAAGATCATGCCTTATGCTTGAATATTTGGTCCATCATCTATAATGATGGAGTAGAGTGGCGTGCTTGTTAGGGTACTGTGGTTTATTCAAGTTTTGGGGAGTTAACCAACCTGTGTGTTGGTGAGTTCTAGTTTAAAGTTTCTTTGTTCAGTCTAGACATAGAGTTGCATACTTGGATTTTTGGTAAAATGGGTAAAAAGTATGTTCCGTTCTAAATATCTGGGCCTAAACATGCTTGCTATTTTTGGTATACTACTTGAAAGGTGGTGAGAACTTACTTGGCTATCAAACTGTAACAGTAGGAGTGTTAGGGTGTATGAGAGGGCTGAAATGGCTGCTTCTTAGATCTTCTTTCTCCCTTCTTTTGCTGTCTCGTTTGGCTTTCCTCTCTCCTTCTCTTACTCTTCTCTTCTTGAAAGAAACAAAGAAGAAGAAGAAAAAGAAAAGCAAAAAAAAAATGAAGGTTTTGAGATTAAACTCTCATCATTTCTTGGGTGGAAAGAAGTAAAGAACGTTCTGTAGTTCGAGAGGGTTGCTTTGGAGTGGTTACCTTTGAAAGTACTGGGGTTTTTGAGATAGTTTACGGGCTGCAATGTTCCGGAACAGCTACTGCTCCAAATCTTCGAAAGGCAAGGTGGTGCTAGTGCTGAAGAGGCTGGGGAAAGGGGACTGAAATGGCTGCAGGTACAGCCCTTCTACTTCCTTGCTTCTCTTTCTCCTTACTTCCTTTCTCACTCTCTTTCTTCACTCTATGCTCTCTAATCTCTGAGTTTGGTTGCTAAAGATGTGTGTGTTTGAATGTGTGTTGCAGGAATGGAGAGTTTTGTGTTTAAGAATGAAAGTCAAGCCTCATCATTAGAGTGGAAGGGCTGTGATTGGGGGTTAATTTCTCAAGAAGGGGACTGCAGAGATTGAGTATATGAGGAGGCAAAAGAGGAGTAGGTTGGCTGTGCAGGCTCCCTTTCATTCCCCAGAATTGTAATCATTTTAGCTAATTGTAGGTTATTGTTGTTTTATTTTATTTATTGTAATTCTCGTTCTTAATCAAATTAGGGGCCGTTTGAATTGGCGGAATGGAGAAAGGGAAAGGGAGTCCGAACTTTTAATTCCCTTTCTTGTGTTTGGTAGGCATTTTAGAATCATTCCCTTTACCCTCTTTTAAGGTTTCAATTCCCCCACTTTACTACTTTTCATTCCCTCAAATTTAGCCGGGACTTGATTCCCTTTCCCTCTCAAAACCTTTTCGTCTCTCTCCCACAAAATCCTTTCCCTCCCTCTGATTGAAATCTCCTCTCCTTCCATCAACGCACCTTCATCCTCCTGTTCCCTGTCGTCGACGGTCCTTCGCCGGTTTCCAGCCGCTGCCAAGACTCCTCCGTAGACTCCTCCACGACCGTGTCTTCCCTGCCATTATGTTGCTGCACTTTTTCTCCCGTGCTGCCTTCTTCAATTGATGTTCTCGTAACCCATTTCAACAGTAAATAATTTCTTCTTATTTAGATTATAATATCATCTTCAATTCTTCAGATTTTTTGGTTGATATGACGATTTCTGAAGAATAAACCCTACAATGTTGACGAGAGACAACTATATGAGCTATTTTCATTGTGAACAGTCCAAATCCCTACCCTTGTATCATCAATGAAAAATGGTGATGAAAAACCTTCAGTTTATTTTGTACCACATTTTGTTTGTGTCCTAATAAAGGCATGAGTCTAAAATTTTGTTGTTTCTGTCCTTAGATAAAATTCTATGCTCTTGTCTTTTAGATATCAATTAGAAAGAACTAGCTTGCTTGTTTGAGATTCAATAATATTTACACAATTGAGCAGTACATTACACTTTATTGTTACTTGTTTTCTCAATAGAAAGAACTAGGTTGCTTGCTTGTTCTTACAATTTGTTTAAGATCAGAGCATCTTATTAACTGTTGTATATAGTTTTATACTTTATACTTTGTATTCTTTTGTTTGATTGATATTAAAGTATGTCGTACATGTTTGGCAAATTATTTACAGAGATGGCTCGTCTTGGTCTTTCCTCGAGGAGAAGAGGATTCGAGTTTCTTCATTTTATAATGCTCATGATTCATGTAGTGGTTTTGGTGTATTTGATTAAGTACTCAATGAGTAAAGCAATGTATAGTTCATCAAGATTATTGGTAGACAAGAAACTTAGGAGGAAATTGAGATTGATTAACTTGCATAGATTAGTAAGAGATAGTGATGTGTTGTGTCAGAATCATCTTCGTATGAATAGAGGAACTTTTAACAGACTTTGTGAGATGGTTAGAGATATTGGTGGCTTGAATGAGACTAAAGATATCAGCATAGAGGAGATTGTTGCAATGTTTTTTGTATATAATAGCTCATCACAAAAAGAATAGGTGTATGGGAGCTTACTTTTACAGGAGTGGACAAACTGTTAGTAGGCAATTCCACTTGTGCTTGAAAGCTATTTTGAAGTTGCATGTTGTACTGCTTAAGAAACCTTCACCTATAATGGAAGATTGCGAAGATGATAGGTGGAAGTATTTCAAGGTACTATATATTATTATTATTTAATTTCTTTATTCAATAAGAATATTATAACTAACAGAATATTAAAAGTGTTATTTATTTTGTAGAATTGTTTAGGTGCACTTGATGGAACAATGATTAATGTAACTGTACCAGCTGAGGATCGATCCAAATACAGAACACGAAAAGGTACCATTGCAATGAATGTTTTAGGAGTGTGCTCACCGGAGATGGAATTTATTTATGTTTTAGCTGGTTGGGAGGGTTCGGCACATGATGGTCGAGTACTACGTGATGCTATTTCTAGGCCTAATGGTTTAAAGGTCCCTAAAGGTAAATCAATTCTAATTTATAGATTACTCATGGTTACTAATGTTCTAGGCCTGATGCTATTAAAATTATTTTTATATGAAGGATGCTTTTATTTGTGTGATGGTGGATACACTAATGGAGATGGCTTTCTTGCACCATATAGATGACATATTTATCACCTTAGAGAGTGGAATGGTGCTCACCAACCAAGAAGTGCAGAAGAATACTTCAACTTAAGACATGCAATGGCTAGAAATGTAATAGAACGATGCTTTGGAGTACTAAAAGGAAGATGGGGAATCCGTAGAAGTCCTTCTTGGTTTAGCTTAAAAACTCATGGTCGTATTGTGATGACATGTTTATTGCATAACTTGATAAAGAAATATATGTCTGCAGAATCTCTCTATAATGACATTTCTTATGATGAAGATCTTGACAGTGATGGTGGTGACGATGATGATGAAGTTGAGTATTTAGCTTCGATGAAACGTCAAACCCTTGGACTAACTATAGGAATTCCTTGGCTCAAGATATGTTTAACAATTGGCGAGTCGGGGGTTAGGGATGATTTTTGGATCTTGTACGAAGTTTTTTTTGCTTAGACATGTAAATTTGCAAGTATATAATGTGTATAGCTAGTAGATTATGACAATATATTAGAAAACTCACTATGTTGTGGTACATATCATTGTGTAATTTTAATATTTTTTGGTTAATGCAAAAATATTTTGTTAAAAAATATTATGTAATATTTTTTAACAATGTAATATTTAATTATAGAATATCAATTATTTAGCAGGAAATTTTTTTGATTCCTCCTCTTTTTGAACCAAACAGCAACAAAGGGAATTCATTCCCTTTCCCTATTCTAATCAAACAGAATTAAAAATCAGTAATCATTCCCTTTCCTGATTCATTTCCCTTTCCCTGCTTCAAGCAAACGGCCCCTTAGTGGAAAGAGAATGCAATTTATTTCATTGCTACTGTTCCTTATTATTGTTGAATTCAGAATTGGATTGGCCTTTGGCAATGTTCTAAAAGTCGCTAAACGCTAGTAGGGCGGGGTGGGGGGTGGGGATTAGCGTCTAGACGGATTAGGCGGGAGTCTAGACGGCGCCTAGATGGGCTAGGCGGACTAAGCGGACTAGACGGCGGGCTACCTTCTAGCGTCTAGGCGGGGACTAGACGGAGCTAGGCGGAGATTTTTAGAACAATGCCTTTGGGCTACAAAAGAGAATCTACGGGCTTGGCCCAATTTCCTTCCTTTATTCTTATTTCTTTTATTAGGTGGGCTTGGCCCAGTAGTAATTAATCTAATACTAGTTGGGCTTGACCCAAATAAATTCCCGAGACCGACTCCGGTTAGCTAAACGGGTCAAAGCTTTGTTAATTCTTTAAGGC
>CM038117.1:14209587-14427967 GCA_001642375.2 Mentha longifolia
GAGCGTGTGTTTATTTCTTGAATACTAAATTTAGTTAGGTTGTGCTTTATTGTTAATAAGCGCGTATTCTAGTTGTTCTTGACAAAGCTTTGTCTCTGTTTAAGCTTATGTGTTTTTAGAGTTTTGTCATTAAGGGGGTGCTCTGATTTTACTGGTTTGGATTGCTACTGTGAACATGCTTCTGTGGTAAACTAGTAGAGGTTGTAGTATGCTTGGGGTTTAGATTTTTGTAATGAAAACTGGAAACTGAATTATCATGCTTAGTTTACTGAGAGAGAACATTAGCATGTCCATGGATTTTTGGTTACCTTGAAGAAGAAAGCTGTAGTGGCTTGTTCCTCCCCTCTTCTATACTTCCTAGCTGCTTCTCCTTCACTTCTCTCGCTCTCTAGTTGTTCTAAGTGTTGGTGTTTTGAGATGGTGTGAATCTGAATGAGTGAGGAGGGGGGGTGGTGTTATAGGAAATCGGTTGGAGTTCTAAGACTAGAAGAGAAAGTTGACTTTGGCTGATAGAGTGTATTCTTTCGAGGCTTCTATTTCCATACTAAGTTTGTTTCCTTTTGAATAATTCTGCAGAGTTTATTTGTTGCCTTATTGCAGGTCTTGGTTCTTGTATCATTGCAGATTTTTAGCCCTCAATGCTTGTCGATTTCCTGGTTGATTTCTCTCATTCTTGCAGGTATCAAGAAGGGATGAAGCTGCTGCCTATGCAGCTGTGCTAGGCTTTCTTCAAGGTTGGGTTCCTTTCTTGTTTTAGACATAGGATCCTTGTCTCATTTTACAGACTTGAAATCCTTCTCCTCTTGTTTTATTTGCTGACCGTACTTCCTCTTTTGTAGGTAGCTAGAGGGATGCTAATTGTGCAGCTAACTTCTAAAGTTTAAAAGGGCTGCAGATTTCCTTCCCTTTTAGAAGATTAGGAGTTTGGCTATTTGTCTGCTAATGTATTCTTGTAATTTGTTTTACCTATTGTAAAGTTGTAGTAGAGATTTGTAGGGATTCGAAATCTACCTATTTAGCTCAACACGTGATTTCCTTTGATTAATAAGGATTTGGAATTAAGTTATTTTCTTGGTATACATATAAATAGATATTTAAGTTTAACTAATTAGTCTATAACTGGTTGCTGTGATTGAGTATCTACTTGGGCTCGTCCCAGCTATTAGTAGTTGGGCCTCAACTTATAATATTTTAGTGGGCTTGGCCCAACTCGTAATTACTTGGACCTTGGTCCGTTCTAATAAATTAATTGGGCCTCGGCCCAATAACATCGAGAAGTCGACGACTATTTCTTACTCGAGCTTATTCAATCATTATTAGCAAATGTGATCGAGAAGAAATAACGATTTGCTTAATCGAAAACTAATTGCCTAGAAATCAAGTTGCTACTTGATTCTACCATCATTCCTTAGTTGCTAATTCAAGGAATTCAATTATTATAAATTGATAATCAGATCATCGAAAGCAAGTCGCTACTCGATTCTATTATTGTTCTCTAAGTAATTCTAAAAGTTTCGAATACTAAAAGTTGATAATTGAAATCAACAATGTAATTAATTAACTAACCTAGATAGGTAAAATGCGGGGCGTTACATGTATAGTGTGGGTTTGGTAGAAATGGCGGAACGCTGTTAAGTTCGAGAATAAGGAGTGAGACTTTCGTCGTATCGAAGAAGATATCAAATACCGTTTTTGGAGTTGGTGCTTGGTTCGGGGTGAAATCGATGCAAATTGGAGCTTTGAGGCTTGGAATAGAAATAAATTAAGCGACTTGTGGTTAAACAGCTAAATCTGTACTTGGAGATTGGGGTACTTCTTGTACCTCTGTTTTTCTAATAAATTTTCTTTCCCTTATCTGATCAAAAAAAAAAATAAAAGAAAAAGAAAAGAAAGTAAATAACATTAATTAATTTAGTTCATTTTAAATTACCAAATTATCCTTAAAATAAATTTATAACAGGGTTATAATGGACAAATCAAATTTTGTAAAATAAGGCTATTTTATAATAGGGTATATATAGATAGATTATGCCTCATTATAAATCCATATACCTCATTATAAATCACTTTATTTGAACTCTTCATTATCTCAACTTATTTACAATAATACACGTAATCTTTTCTAAAAACCCATGTGAGTATAATACTAAGGTATAATATTTTATTTAGCATGTCCGTATATTTTATACTTTATATATATATGTACTAAACATACCAATGAATTTAGACGGAGATAATATAAAAATAGTAAAAATCTTTTTATATTGAACTATTGTGGAACTAATTAATCCGTTTTACCAAATTTGATTAAGATTTTGAGATCCAAGTTTCTCACACGGTTTGTTCGCTTGTGTAAATTATAATTGTAAACATAGGTGGCAAGTTCGGGACCTCAGGTATTCATACTTATTTAGTTATTAATTAAATTATTCTTCATTGCGTAGATTTTCTAGGGGCGAACATTTGGTCGGTTCGATTGAACATATAAATATGTAGGCAATAAAACTGCATAATCTATAATGGCCGAGGAAAAATTAAATACGTAGTATCAATTAATTGGGCCCAAAAAGTGGCCCAAAGGCAGATTGCAATACATAATTTTCAACCCCAAATTTTAAAATTCCTACCTAAAATTCAAACACATTACAAGGACCAAAATCTATAAGTATCAGTCACCAACTTCAAATTACAAACTCTAAAGCAAGCTAAAAATCAGATTACAAATTTCAGAAAAGAGAGAAGCAGAGTTCCAAAATGAGGAAAAAAATCTGTCAACCAATGAGAGAAATACACAATGCATATTGATGATAAATGTTTTTACATCACCATGGGCTTGCACTAATAGTGAGCCTCATAGGACATCATGTAAGAAATTCATAGGCAAAGTCATGTTTATGTTTGCAATAATATTGACAAGTCGCGATAAAATTGAAATGTTTAAAGAGATTGTAAAATTACTCTTATATAGAGAAGAAAACCAAATGTTAGAACACTTGCACCCTCGAATCCATAGAGGAAGAACGCCAGAAATCGAATTGAAAACCTTTAATTGGCTTTAACAACGCCACAAATAGAAGAACTAACTTTAAGCTCAAAAAAGAAAAGCAGAAAAATAGAACTAAACTTCAAGAAAATGAGCACTACTTTAATTTATTGTATTTTTGTGACAAATATTTAGTATTTCCCATCTATATACATTTTTTTGTGTATATATAATATAGAATTAACAAATAAAAATCACTGACAAACATCAACTCTTACATTCTTTTATTTTGTCTTTCAGGCCTAAAGAAACGTGACGGACATAAGAAAGGCCACAGGAGCATTGAACATTCGTTTGATCAAGAATAGTTTGTATTTAAAGTATAATTGATTTTGATTTTTCATGTAGTCGAATATTGCATGAGAAGAGAATTAGAGATTTGAATGTCAAAATCCATGATGCATGTAATAAATTGATTACATTTATTTCTTACTTTTACCTTTTTTTTTTCTTTTTTTTTTTACCTTAATTTTTTTGGTTGTTACACTATAATCTTCATCTAGAATAAATTAATATTTTTTTGAATTTGATTAATTTCATACAGTTCAATCATAAAGTACAAACCGAAACCGGACTGATCATTTTCACTTATCTCTGAATTCATTACAATCATGTCATAGAAATCTTTTGTCTTAAAAAAAAAAAAAAAAAGAAGTCGTAAAAATCATGCAGTATCCATTACTGTCTACCATATCAAGAAAACAAATCATAATTGATTTGAATAGAGGGTCAACTCTTAATATGAGGTATAAATTAAAATAATTAATTCTACTTTAGTATTTTGTTCTCCACCTCCAATACATAGATCCATCTACCCATCTTTAATAGCAATGGTGGCAACATACGGGGAAAACAATGGTTACTAATGTACTTTTTACATTCGATTACTTTTTGATGACAGAGTATCATAAATTCGATTTTTTAATATTTAAAATTGTAATTTTCCCCCTTCCAATAGGATAATGCATTAACAATATGGAGATGGTGAAATCAAAAAGCCTAATAAGTCAGAATATTGAGGTAGTACTTTTACAATTTATGTAATTTAGAGAATTAAATATAATTGAGCTCAAATGCGTGAAAAATTCTAGGAATGCTCCCAGACAATTTTACCTTAACTTCTAACTACTGGTTGAATTAGATGTTTCATGAGTATTGCCTTGCTCTCAGACAATTTTCCAAAAATCTTGAATTTTCAAATTAAGATGCATTGCACCTAGGTCAAAGTATCCACAACTTTCAAAATACATTTCGTAATTGTAGCCTTCAAATTTTAGTGAAATATATAATTTTTAAATTTTATAGGTGATAGATGAATACTCTCTTCATCTCATTAATAATGAGCCTAATTTTTTTGGCTCAACTATATAGGCAACACTTAGTTAGAGATAAATTGTAAGGTTCAATATTTTAATACAAATTTTATCTATATAGTAATATGATAGATTGTCAATTTATCATTTTGAGTACTTCTTTATCCTATAATAATAAATTTTGTATGTCTTTTAATTTTTGAAAAAAAAAGTAAGTCATTCATACGCGTTTACCCAATCTATACAACATTCCAATCTCAAGATATAGTGAATGTAAGTATCAATGCTTCATATCAATCCTTCGTCCCATTAATAATCAATGTTCTAAAATCGGCCTAGTCGGCCGCCTAGGCGCTAGTCGGACCATAGCCGA
The DNA here is from genome assembly GCA_001642375.2 of Mentha longifolia. Taxonomy (NCBI): domain Eukaryota; kingdom Viridiplantae; phylum Streptophyta; class Magnoliopsida; order Lamiales; family Lamiaceae; genus Mentha; species Mentha longifolia. Next base: position 14,214,317 of record CM038117.1, read on the forward strand.
CCCGACTTTTGGCTAGTCGGTGGTCTCTAGGTGCTCGGGAGCTAATCAGCGCCTAGGCGGGCTAGGTGGCTCCAGGCGGGATGGGCGGCTAGGCGGGGTAGTCGGGCTCTAGGCGGGTTGGTCGAGCTCTAGGCGGGCTGGGCGGATTTGATTAGGGATTTAGAGTTTTAATTTTAAATTCATATATTTAGTTTATTTATGTTCAAATTTATGGATTTCATGTTTAAATTTATGAAAAATTATTATATACTATGAAATTTATTTGGAAGACTACTAAGTTTATGGAATTTTAGCTATTAATGAACATATTATATGTTTTATCATAAATTAAAAAAATAAAATTATGAGTAATATATGTTTATATAGTTTGTACTTTAGAATATAGTGTAAAAATAATAAAAATAAGCATTATAATTCTAATCCGACTAGTCCCCACCTAAGCTCCCGCCTAGCCGCCTAGGCGCTAGTCCCCACCTCACCGCCCGACTAGCGCCTAGCGACTTTTAGAACACTGTTAATAATGAGCGTAATTTTTTAGGCCCAAGTATTTAGGCGACTCTTAGTTGGAGATGAATTGTAAGGTTCAATATTTTAATATAGATTTCATCTATATAGTAATATGAGCTATAGATTGTCAATTTTATCATATTAAAGTAACTTCTTTATCGTATAAATAGTAAATTTTGTATGTCTTTAATTTTTTTTTTAAAAAATTAAGTAATTTAATGTACTCATTTACTCAATCTATACAACATTACAATCTCAAAATATAGTGAATGTATCAATGCTTTATATATTTGAAAAGATAATCTTGAGGCTGACAAAAAACATGAAGTTGCCTAACATGGACTTTGGACTTGAAGCTACAGAATTACAAGATTTTTCTATTTAAAATGCAACTATATATAATTACATATATAAGTATACATAAACACTTCAATGCCCACTGTGGGCATACTTAATGTGCCCACCGGTGATGTGGCAATGCCACGTTGGCAATCTTTCCTATTGGGGTTTAATTTTTTTAGGTAGTGTTTAGTTTTTAATAGTAAGGTTTAATTAATTTTGGTATATTTTTTATTAATTTCTTTATTTATATCAATGTCACGTTATCCGTGGGCACATTAAGTATGCCCACGGTGGACATTGGAACATTACTCTATAAGTATATAAGTTGAATGAATTATGCTAATTTTAGTTACAATCTACTTGCATGTTTGATGTCGTGCATAATTAAAGGATGTATTAAATGTCAATTTATATATCAATATAATACTCTTTCCATCCACGATTTTTAGACATTAATATTTTATTGGGACGTCTACCATCTATAGACACTTTTCTTTTTTACTAATGAGCTCCACAACTTTAACACTTTAATACTTTAACGCTCACAAAAATATTAAAGAGACCCGCAATTTTTTTTTTACTTTAACATTTTAATTTATCAATATATATATCATCACAATGCATTAACACTGTGCCGAAAATTTTGTGTCTACTCTTTATGGACGAAGGGAGTATATAATAGTAGGCTTAGTAGTTACCGATTCTATTTTTGGAACATTTCAATGAATTAATTAGAAAAATTCATGTATATTTATATCAACAAACTTTATGATTAATATATAATTATAATTGCAAATATATAATAACTAATGTATATATGAATAATTAATCAATAATCATAATACAAATTAATTACAGAAAAATAAGTTTACAAGAACAAAAATCTTGCAAATGTTGTACGAATTGGGCACTTATCATGGACCACACCATAATTCCACCATTATTTATAACCAATAAATTATACATTAAATTATGTATAGACAATTCTAGATATACCCACAAAAATCCTATTATTAATTGTTGTTTTTCAAAATCACTATTAGATAATAATATCACTTAAATTAAAGTTTTTTTTTTATTCTCGACCACATCTAATCGTGGCACCACACCTACAAACGAATCTAGACATATTTTTTGAATTTATTATTAAAGTATAAAATTAAAATAATTTTATTTCATAGTAAAATCCATAGACTGTGTTTATTGAAATAATTTTATTTCATAGTAAAATCCATAGACTTTGTTTGTATACTACTACATATAAGTGGGTATAAATGACCAATTTATATATTGTTTTTTTTATATGCGGCTTTTAATTATCAAGATAATAATAACAGTTACTGAAACTCTTTTTTTTTTTTTGATCAGGCAAACACAACACACACACCCACACACGCACCCGGGGTGACTCGAACCTCCGACCTCTTGGTTGGAGGGGAAGCGTCGTCTTACCAACTGAAACTCATTTTTAGTAACTTAACTTTTTTAATGTACTATTTTGGAAATAATTTTTCATAAAGGTATATCATAATTGTATAATAATAATTTTTAATTAAACAATTAATAGGATGTTACAAAAACAATAATCATGGAAAAATATTAATTTCTTTCCTAACTTTCTATTGCTCTATGCATATAAATTTCAGTAAAATGTTATCTAATCATTCACACACTTCACCTACTTTTTAATTTTATGCTTTATCACCACGGAGGAAGAAGATTGGAGTTTAAAATTTCTATCATAAACTCCAATATATGTCAAGAAAGTTAAATCGATTGCAATAATTCCTCCAACGAGTAATTAAAGTGATGTTGAATGGAAATTTACTTGAGACATTTGTTATTTATTTTTTTGAAATGAGAGCATTGTTGTTATTAATTTATTTTCAACTTTCAAATGTTATTTTGTTATTATCTATGATGTAGAGACAATGTTTTTTTTTTTTCCCTTGAAGTTGTATATGTTGTGGTTAAGAAGCTTGCCACCAACAAAGTATATTTTTTTTGTCTTCTTCATAAAGTACATACATGTATCGATAATAAACATAAATTATTAAGAGGAAATACCCCAATCTACCTAATATCATATACGGAATATAAATAATAACACAAATATAAGATTATACAAAATCTACCCAATTTTTGTGTAAAGACCCAAAAATACCCTTTCTCTCTCCTCTCTCCTCTCTCCTCTTTCTCTCACATTTTTCCCTCACCTATTTCCTCTCTATTTTGGGTCTCTATCCACTCTTCTCTCTCTCTCTCTCTCTCTCTCTCTCACACACACACACACACACACCTTCTTCCCCTAAGATCGTGAAGCCAGAGGAGGCGGCGGACATTCGCAGGAGCTCGTCGAAGAACTCCACAAGTTGGAGGGGTCGAAGGTGGTGTCGTCGAAAAACACGCAGCCATTCTTCGTCCAATTTTCCGGTGGTGGCGAGATTTTTGCAGGTGGAGGCGGATGTGTGTGTATTGTTGTGCGTGTGTGTGTTTTGATGTGTGTGTGTGTATTGTTGCGTGTATATGTAATTTGTTGTTGTGTGTGTGTGTTTATGTGTGGGTGTGGGTGTGAGCTATTTGTGTGTGTGCTCATGTTTTTGAGCTGTAAAGGATATGTTTGTTTTAATGGAAGATTATGGATTTTTCTTGTTTTGGAGAGAATGGATTTCAAGTAGCTAAAAATTCGAAAATAATAGGCAATAAATGAGTTGAAAATGATAGTTAATGGTGGTTACATTACCCCATTTCTTGTCTTATCAAGGCAAGAAGTTAACTATTTATTGCCATTAGTAAGTAAAAGTTTCACCATTTTTGTCATCAGTAAGTAAGAGTTACGAAATACCAACTATTTTAACTTTTTGTTTCCCTTTTGTCTATTTTTTTTTTCTTTTGATTGTGCAATTTGTATCAATGCTGTGTTTTTATCTCGTGTATATGTTGTATATTTTTGACAAGATTGGAGATTTAGGGCAAGTAACTAAGAAATCACCTCATTTCTTGCCTTCTGTGGGCAAGTAACTAACAATTTATTACCATCAGTAGATAAGAAATGGTAATTTCTTTTCTCGTCCTTTCCGTAGTTAATCGTAGTTACATTACCCTATTTCTTGCATTATCAAGGCAAGAAGTTAACCCTTTCTTGCTGTAGTGGGCAAAATTTGTAAGCCCAATTAATCTGGCTCACAAGTCCGTCCCGTCAGAGTAGGCAATCAAAACGGCCCAACAACAAAGGCAACGAGCCCAACGTTACAACCTGGCCACAAAATACCTACCCGGATCAAGGTGTCAGCCACATCGACCGCTGCAGTCGATACGGTCAAAACCTATGACTGACTACGTCAGCTGAGACCGAGTCAAAGGAAGATATCTCTTCCTGTGAATCCGGAACGGACTTAACGAGTAGAGGCGACCGATACGGCCGCATGAGAGGGAAACCCCAGGGGACAGCCGTTCTATAAATATCGACCATCTAGGTCAAGTGACGAAAAAAACCATACGCTCATACTCTCCACTACGCTCTCCGCTGCTCTCCCTCATACTCTCCGTACTCACCGCATTCTCTGCACTCACTCTACTTCCATAGCCATTAGAGTTAGCCAATTAAGCTTCCTCCACTGTCGATCCCTACCATCTTAAATTCTCTAATATCATCTCCGTCCTCCGAACGCTCTGAATCGCCCGCGATCTCCATTGCTTACGAATGACTCTTTATTTATTGTGTTTACGTTCGATTTATTTCTTACTCACCGTACTAACTTGAGCGTCGGAGGCCCTACGGCTGACACCCCACCGGTGTTCCCTTAGGGCTCTAACGTGTTTGTGTCGTGTTGATAATAGGTTGCTAGTGCCCGAATCGACCGGATCGACTGAACCGACCAAACAATCCTCAATTGTAGAATTTACCTCTACAATTTGGCGCCCACCGTGGGGCAACAGGAGCAACATGAGTCTTTGCCTTGGATTTTTTCTTCAACGGGCCGTTCTTCAGTTGATGTAGCCGCTCCAAACCACCACTCCGGATAAGGTGACGTACGGAGGTAGAGACATAAGGTAAGATGCAGTAGTCCTTTCACCTGGTTTCAAAGATGGAAAAAATAGAGAAGGGGTAGAGTACAAGATTTCAAGAGCTCTACGACATACCAAAATTTCACGATCCACACGACTGGACGGACAATCGATACCTTGCGGAGGAGGAGGGATTGATTTCCACAACCGACTTTGCCTAAGATTGCCCACGACCAGAACTTTCTTCCACCTCCGTTCTTCAATGTCACAAAACTCCCTCAATTTCTGAATAGTGTCCGCACTACTCGACTCGAACAAAGTGCCCGTGCGACCTGAAAGAGAAACATGAAAAATATAAGACAACCGAAACAAAGATATAAAAAGTGCGAGATGAATGCGTAAGTAAAAAATGAAAATCAGACATCTTAACTAGTCAAGCAATACACTCACTCGCATCCCTCCACAAACGTGGAATATGACTATCCGGCGGTAACTCAAGTGATGCAAATGGAACAAAAAAATACTGATCGTGCCAATCTCGATCGGCGTCATCACCATTCACCATCATCCGCTTGCCTAACTCCGGAATTGTCCTCGCGTTCAACTGATACCTGCCCCGGTCGCCATTAACAACTTGTATCTTGTAACCCGTCAAGATCTCATCACGCCCAATGTCTATTCCATGTAACTTTGCGAGTACTTCGACCGCCATGAGCATGCGCCATCCCTTTGGCATTAACTGTCCGGGAGCTATCTCATAATAATTACATACCTCACCGACCAACCGAGGTAAAGGGAGCCTGAAACCTACTTTGAAGGGATAGTGATATAAGCAAGTCATACCGGGTAGATCCCAATCGGCTTGAATTTCTCCACCCTTAGGAGCATGCAAGTAAACATGGCGAGGAATGTGGTAGACGCGGTGAAATTTATTCAGGATTGCACAATCCAACGGAGATTCCGGATTCCCTCCTACGAGGAAATCTGTAGCCAAACCCCCCTCAAACGAACCTTTAGTAGTGACTCCAATGCCAAGATCAAAATCTTGGGATCCCTCCTGACTGTGCCGACCGTCCCTCACGACATTAACATCATGACGGACATCCGTAGGTATCTCATCGTCAACATAATTACTACTACATTCTTCATCAATCCTACTAGCCGAACACGACGGACGACCCCAAATATTCGGAAACATGCTGAAGCACCTAAAAAAGATGATGCTATCTAAAACTTAAGAGCAGAGAATACGCAGATGCAAAACAACGTACAATCGACCGTTCAAGTAGACACATGCATCGACTGTAGTAAATCATAAAGTAGAACGTAACAAGTTTATTATGCATGAGATAAAGAGACCGTAAAGCATGCATACATGCATTTATCCGAACCAACGTAACTAACGTCTTGCTTATGAATAAACTATCAAAGCATGACCGACACCATCGATTGAATGACTCAACGTAACAGAGTCTAAGTTCACATACCATGAAAAATAGTAAATATTCAATTTTCTAATACCACCAAAAATCTAGCATGATTTCTTAGAATGGTAAATGAAGAGAAAGAGAACCAATCTTGGGAGATATCCTAAAAATCTTCTCTCTACAAAATCCTTCTCCTACCTTGCTCCAAAGCTCTCCACTCCAAGAGCTCCAAAAAACTGTAAAAATGTAAAATATTTTTGTTACTACACCTACTAGTTAAATACTTCTCGTGAGTGAAGCAACAAAACACGATAAAGCTTAGAGTACTTGCAGTAGCCACGTGTCTTCTTCTATTTTTACCCACCGCCGAAGTCAATCGAACTAACCAACAAAGCTGTTATTTTCGAGCTTTTGTGTATAGGCACTCAGAGACTATGAACGCAACAGGAAATGAGGAACGAATGCCTCTCATCCTATCCTTCTACTGATGACCGATTCGGTTGTTGAATCTACCCGACGAGAAGCAAATTTAAACTGAACGCCATTGTTCGTTTCTCCTTGTAGTCATTTGAAGCTGAAACCCCAGCTGGTGTGACTGACTGGAGAGCAACATCTCCTTCTGTTAATCTTAAAAAACTTACTGGATGTTTGTTGGTGGTGGTACAGGCGACTGTACTAGCTGATAAGAGTAAAGCTTATGAAAAAACAAGTGCAAGAGTCGACTGTAGCGACTGTATCAGCTTGAAGGGACTTTATTCTGTTTTTCTCCTTCCCTCAAAGTCGACTGCAGCGACCGCAGCGACCGAAAGACAGCTGATTGCATGAGCCGTGGGAAATCTATTATTTTTGTTCAAAAATAATCTACTATACCGATTGCGTGAGGGGATTTACGGAAGCAGCTGCTGAATATTTCTCTTAAAATCTTTAAAGTGACTGCAGCAGCTGAATTCTATCCTACTGTATAAGTTAGAAAGGCTGTAAGAGTTGGTGAGCAACTTTAAATTTTCCATCGACTGCACCAACCGCGCCGACCGCAGCCACCGAAGTGGTAGCAGCTTTAGTTGTAATCGCAAATAGAATTAAAGATTATGAAAAATCCACGTTCAAAAATCGACCATAACATCTGTATCGACTGTGCGAGGAGAGATATCAACTGACTCTATCCTACCACTCGAGCCCTTCAATTTTTTTAAAAAAATTTGGAGGCCGGTGGAATCGAACGTATCGACTGATAGGAATAAAGGTTGTGAGAAACCTACTATTGTTTTTGTTCAAAAGTCGACCGAATCGACTGATAAAAAGTGACTAATTCGACCGTATCCACTGCATAAGCAGACTTTACTCTACTCTTCCCTCTCCCCCAAAATCGGCTGCAGCAAGTGCAGCTAGCGTCTTCTACCTACGAAGTGTAATAGCTATGAAATCGACCGTAACGACCGTATCGACTGCATATATGGTCTTGCTGCATTTTCTTGCTGCTCCAAAACTCTACCCTATTCTACTTGCTTTAGAAGGATTCAGCTGTAGAGGCCGCTTAAATAAAATCGACCGTATCTACCTTTCAAAAAAAAAAAAAAAAAAAAAAAGAAAGAAAAAGAAAGGAGACTATATCGACTGAAAGCAGCACAGCTGTGGGAAATATATTATTTTTGTTCAAAAATCGACTGTGCCAACTGTATAAACTGCATGGTAGGCTCTACTTTATTCTTCCATATCTCCAAAGTTGTCTGATTTGGTGGCTTGATGTAAAGAACAGTTGTACCTTCCCCTTTATTGCTTTTCAAAGGTTCTGAGACTGCTATGCAAGCTACTGGATACGTCCTAACTGCAGCGGATACATGGAGGTAGTAGCTATTGTCCGTTGGTTTTTGGTTTTCCACAGCAGAGGGCCCGTCTCTTTCTTTTACCTCCGTTTCAAACATTCTTTCCCAAGGAGTCAATGTTGCCAAATCTAATAAATGAAAAAATGCGTGGATAACTGCATGAGACGAGTTCGTCCCTTTCGTATCTGATAATGGCAGAGCTCCCTTATTTAATTAACATAAAATATAGATTACTTTCTTGCTCTTTGATTCATGGAGATGAGGTGGAGCGACTAACATGGGCATTTCCTTATTCCGTACTTTGGTTTGGGCCCACAAGAGTAAGGTTAATTTTCCTTCCTTTATTAAGCTCGATTAACTCCAATCTATAGGGTCACTATACCCATCATTAATTCATTATTGGTTAATATGCCTCCAAGAATTTACCAAGTGATCAAATGTGCCTTCTTTTAATTAATGCATTTATTTGAGCACAAGCACCTGCTCCAAGCGCTACATCTATACCTATGTATTTATATTCCGGGTCACGTCAGCGAAATTGATCGACACGCTATCTAAACTCTCCAGTTAAAATTAATTTAACTAGAGAGTGGGGGACAAACTGTAGTGGGCAAAATTCGTAAGCCCAATTAATCTGGCTCACAAGTCCGACTCGTCAGAGTAGGCAATCAAAACGGCCCAACAACAAAGGCAACAAGCCCAACGTTACAACCTGGCCATAAAATACCTACCCGGATCAAGGTGTCAGCCACATCGACCGCTGCAGTCGATACGGTCAAAACCTATGACTGACTGCGTCAGCCGAAGACCGAGTCAAAGGACGATATCTCTTCCTACGAATCCGGAACGGACTTAACGAGTAGAGGCGACCGATACGGCCGCATGAGAGGGAAACCCTAGGGGACAGCCGTTCTATAAATATCGACCATCTAGGTCAAGTGACGAAAAAAACCCTACGCTCATACTCTCCACTACGCTCTCCGCTGCTCTCCCTCGTACTCTCCGTACTCACCGCATTCTCTGCACTCACTCTACTTCCACAGCCATCAGAGTTAGCCAATCAAGCTTCCTCCGCTGTCGATCCCTACCATCTTAAATTCTCTAACATCATCTCCGTCCTCCGAACGCTCCGAATCGCCCGCAATCTCCATTGCTTACGAATTACTCTTTATTTATTGTGTTTACGTTCGATTTATTTCTTACTCACCATACTAACTTGAGCGTCGGAGGCCCTACGTCTGACACCCCCACCGGTGTTCCCTTAGGGCTCTAACGTGTTTGTGTCGTGTTGATAATAGGTTGCTAGTGCCCGAATCGACCGGATCGACTGAACCGACCGGACAATCCTCAATTGTAGAATTTACCTCTACACTTGCCATCATTAAGTAAGAGTTTCATCATTTTTGCCATCAATAAGTAAGAGATACAGAATACCAACTATTCTAGCTTTTTGTTAAATACTTATGTGTATTTTTTGGAATGGCAATTCCGATGCCCAACAATATTTTTAATAAAATCGGTTATTTTAATAAAATTGTTAAGTGTTCTAATTTTTTGGCTTAGAAATCAAGGAAATTTTCTATTGTTGAACATTGAATTGGTTCATGAGTGATTGAGATAGTCATTGTGCTTGAAATCGGTTGAATTTATTAATTTATTGCCTTCTCTAACTCTTTTCTTGTAAGAACTTGACAACTTCTTATCTCCTATCAATTTATTTGGTAAGAGTTTGGCAAATTAATTGGTAATAATTTGTCAATTCATTACCTTCTTTAAATCGTTTGGTAACAATTTGAGAACTTCTTATCAATTTGACTTCTTAACAATTACTTTGCAACATATAGTCAACTTCTTACCATTTCTTGCATTATCAAGGCAAGAAGTTAACCACTTCTTGCCATTAGTAAGTAAGAGTTTTCATCATTTTTGTCATCAGTAAGTAAGAGCTACGAAATACCAATCATTCTAGCTTTTTGTTAAACGAATTGGAGAAGGTAAGAGATTGACAATTTCTTGCCAAGTTATTTGGGAGAAGGTAATTAAAGATAATTAGATCTTTATAATAAAAAGAATGAAAAAAAAAAAAACAAATGAAAAAAATGAAAAAAAACGAAAGAAAACTGGAAAAAGGAAAAGAAAAAGGAAACAGAAAAAAGGAAACTGGAAAAAGGGAAAATAAACTGAAAAAATAACTGGAAAAAAGATAAGAAAAAAAAAACGTATACAAAAAATAAAATAAAAAATTATAGAAGGAAAACTTTAAAAAAAGTAAAAGAAAAAAGAATAGGTTATAGTAAAAATGAAAACAAAAATAAGAAAAAAGAAGGAAAACTGTAAAAAAAATAAAAATAAAAGAAAAATAGTAAAAATAAAAACAAAAAATAAGAAAAAAGAGAGTGAAAGGTGGAGGAGAGAGAAAAGAAAATATGTATGTGTGTGTGTGTGTTAGCCGTGTGGTGTGTATGTGTGTGTAATGTCCCGCAATTTCTTAAGAATTAATTTCTTAGTTAAGGAAGAATTTCCAACTTCTAAGTAATTAAATTTCACTTCTAGTCGATATTTATATTTCGATTAAAGAATTCTCGAGTAGAATTAAGTAGCAACTTGACCTCTAATTTCTTGTTATTAATCGACGAATAATCGATAGGATGTTCGATCGAATTATTTGGATTAAGTATATAATTATTGTCCAAATATTCTTAGCTAAGAATAAATGAGTCAAGTATATTTTCTAATTACTAATGACGAGAGCTTTGTCGATTTTATTTTGGGCTAGGCCCGTTAATTAAAAATTCCTTATTGGGCCAAGCCCATTTCCTTATTGGGCCAAGCCCATTAGCTTAAGATAGACGTTTCCTTTCCTATCAATCTATAACAAACAATAAATAATAACAATGAATTAAAAGGGGCTTGCAGCCTTGTATTAATCAAATCCATTCTGCAACAATAATAAGAATAATACAACAATATCAACACTTGTATACCAAAATATATACATACAACTCTACACCATGATCTATGATAGGAGATAAGGCAATAAACAAACTACACGTTTCTTCCTATTCTATGGAAGCTTTCCATCATCCATAAAGTACAAGTCTTGCAATTTTTCCACATCCACCATACTGTGAACAGTAACAGACTCAAACCTCCATCACCCTAAGTTTGAGAAAGAAAGATTTCATCTTAGTCTTGAGACATAAGTCTTGCTCTTTGCCACTGCAACAAGCAAGCATAGTTGCAGCATAGAGCCTTAAAACCTGCACAAAGAAAAATGAACAAAAGTCAAAAAGAGGAAGAAAACCAAGCTAAGAAAGGAAGGACTATCCTTGTAGTCACTAGAGCTAACATTCTTTACAATGTCCTTAGATGTAAGAATTACACCATGTTGTGAATAGTAACATGAGCAAGATCTCCGTTACCCTAGTTTGAAAGCATCACACCTAATACCTCAATCTACAACCTCTATGATTGACACCATCTCCAACATCATTATATACATACCCATTCCAGCTGCAGCCATCCCATTCAATCCACACTTCACCAAAGTCAAAGACTCTCAAACATAACATTAGAAAGTTAAAAAATTGAGTGAAAAAAGGAAAAGAAGTAGCAAGCGACAACAACATATTCTCTTCAAGGTCAAGCAAAGAGAGAGCAGTAGCCAAGGAGGCGTAAGAGTTCATTAACAGCTAAGAAGAGTAGACGAGGTAGGCTTTCTTCTAAAACAAAGCATGTTTTATTAGATGATTATAGCTCTTTTAAAGTTTGTCATGCCATAAAATATTTTGTTTTGTATGATGCCTATCTGATATTGGTGCGATGCCAATTTTATTTAATCGAATTCGAATCCTTGTATGATGAGCTATTATACTTGGATTAGTGTACACAAGTGATCGTGTCATTGAGAGAGTGATTAACACGTATTTTTTGTGCAAGTTAAGCTTCATTTGAGTGAAACCTAGGGTTAAAAAGGTGTAATTTTGAGTTATAGAGTTAGGGTTTCACTAGTTCAATTTCGTTTAGGTTTTCCTCGTTCTCTCGAGTTTCTTTATGCTTTTTGCAGGAATAATAGAGAACTTACTTGGCCAAATTAATCATTCCATGAGTAAGAGGAGCTCGTTAGGAAGCCGTAACAAAAAGCGGATCGAGAATCGGAGTTCGTACAAGAGAGAACGGGCGAAAATAGAAAAGTCGCGCAAGGAGGAGACGAAGTTGACCGGTCAAGAGGCGCTTGACCGGCGGCCCAGACCGGCAGGTCACCAGACCGCCGGTCCGCCACATCCTAGGCTGCCGAATACCACAGAGCTGCTGGCGGTCCAGACCGCCTGTCCACTGGACCGCCGGTGCCCCTCACCTGGGTCGCCGACTCCGCGAAAAAATGCTTCGGTTCGCTCTGGTTTGTCCTGGTTCTGTAACGCCCCACATTTTCTAAACTATCTAGAATAATTAATTACGTTGTTGATCTCAACTTATCAACTTCTAGTATTCAAGAACAATTGCTTAGAGAGCAATAATAGAATCGAGTAGCAACTCGACTTCTATAACTTACTATCGACGAGTAATCGATTATTGAGTAATAATAAAATTGAGTAGCAACTTGAATTCTATATTATTTTATTTTCAAATAAGCAATAGGTATCTTGAACAAACGAGTTATTGTTCTCGGTCACATTAGCGGAATAATGATCGAATTGGAATTCGCTCGAATAAGAGATAAGCTTCGATTCTCAATTTTTAAATAATTGGGCCAAGCCCAATACCATAATAGGGGTCGAAACCCACTATTAGTAACTTGGATCGAGCCCAAGTAGATACTCGAAGTCGAAGCAATTAGTTATATACTAATTAAATTCCTAAGGCCAAAGGTATAATAAAGAATTAGATTTTAATGAAAAGAATTGGAAGAAAACAATTCTTGAGTATCGATTGCAAGTATGCCTAGAAAACAAAGAGCAACGATTCATTTCAAATCTCTATTTAGCTAGAGAGGTTATACACAAAGAAATTCTAGGCTAATTAAGAATTAAATACATAAGAGGACATAGAACAACTCAACTCCTAGTTAAAAGATAAAGAAGTCAGTATTTTTGCTTCAACAAATGTAGCAGCAGATCTCAATAATACAGCTAAGTTCAGATAATAAAACAAATTACAAGTCCTCCCTAGTCTAAATTAAGAAAGGAATCAGTCCATTGGGAGCCGAAGCACAGCTGCACAAACAACAGCAAACACCAAATCATACCTACAAAAAAAAAGGAGAGAAATCGGTCAATGAATAAAACAAGGATATGGTGTTCAAAATCTGCAATATGGAAACAAAAGGCAATCTACAGACAATCTCACAAATAGAACAAATTTAGCATTAAAGTAGTAGTCTTGATTTACTACACTTGAACTCGCTCCAGTCAACCAGCTCTCTTTAGTAACCAAGACCCCCACCTTCACTATATACACACAACCCTTCCAAAGTCAGCTTCACTCTCCACAAATCCACACAAACAGAAGATACACAGAATCGAGAGAGAACAAGAAGAGGCTGGAGAGTGAAGGCTGACAGCAGATAGGAGAAGAAGAGAAGGAGGAGCAAGTCCCATCTTCCCTTTTTCCTCAAGCATCAAGCTACACACTAATTTTAAGCTTCAAGGTAACAACCAACTCATACTAGCTTAGTTAAACATGCTCTCATTTTAGTTAGTTTCTAAACCAATCATAATTAGATAACCTCAACACATGAACACTAAAGCATGCTCCTATCATAGAAACCTAGCACATAGCACTTTAGAACAAGCTTGATAAGTTCTAAAAATTTGTAAGACCTAAACCATAACCCAACATTCCTACGATTCTGATTTTGTTAAGCACATATAGCATAGATATTAAAGATGAAGAAAGCAAAAATCCTATAATCCAAAACCTATGATCTCAGTTTGAAAACCCTCTACTTAACAAATAATCACGACAAAACATGAACAAAGAACGAGGGAAATAATAGAGGATGCGAAAGCGAACCTCTGTCGAGGCACGAGGCCTAGATGGTGAAGAATCGAAGTAGAAAGGAGCCACGGTAGAGGGGCGAAACCAGGAGCAGCGACGCCTCATCGCCACCATTGAAATCTGCAACAAAAAGAAACATAGGTTAGCAACTCGAGTCGAAAATAAATGAGTTTCATTAGAATCGAACCCTGCTAATTCACGATTAAAATCGAAAAGGGACGAATGTCCCCTAATTCAAGCGAATTAGGGTTTTGATTTAAGGGACGAGCCCTGTAGAGAGAGAGAGAGAGAAGAGGAAGCTCGGATATCATAGGAGTTGCGCCGCCGGAGCGGCGGCTGCCGAAAAAGAGAAGTACGCAAGCCGGCAAATAGAAATCATCGGGTTCGAGCCGGAGCTGCCGGACAACACCGAGGCGGCACCATCTCACTACAGTGGCGGAGCACCCTCCACAAGTCAAAGACGGCGTGACTCGCCGGAGATCGGAAGGGAAAGCTGTTGCCCCAAAAATTCATTTAGGATTTTCGAATTGGGGCAAAAACTCCAGAAACGGAAGAATGGGCATGGAGGGGACAACAACTTACCGACGGCGACCTATGGATACAGGCGCCGCTCGGAATCAATTACCGGAGAAGATGGCCGGAAAATCGGCATTTAGAGGAGGAGGATCGATATTGAGAGAGAGTGACGGGTTCAGCGTTGGAGTAAAGAGAATGGGGGTAGAGTTCTTTTGGGTATTAATCCGGGTCGGGCCGGGTCCAAGTCGCAGACCGGGCCGAAAGACAAGCTGGGCCGGGCCGACTGAGGGATTGGGCCGAACCCAACGAGCAGGGTCGGTTTCATGTAATGGGCCAGATTTGAGCAATTTATGAGCCCGATTTCTAATTAATTACGGGTCGAGACACCATTGAATAAGTCGTACACCACCCTTAATTAAATTTCGTTAATTCGTAAGAATTTAGTTTCGCAATCTCAATTGTTAACTTTAGATAAGTTAATAAACCAAGAATTTATAATTTAGATTAATTGATTTAGCTAATCAATTACACAATTACGAGCAGTAATTAGCCCAGTTTAACGATAAACTAGAGGATGATTTATTAAGAGATTAAGACTCAAAAATTTCTTAGTAAATTATTAACTTATAATAATAAGTTAATAATGGAGATTTATTAACAAAAGTTAATAAATAAACTTTGTAGATTAGCTAATCAATTAGCAGTAAACCAAAGATTGATTTATTAAAAGATGTTTTACATGATCCGTTCACGTAATGGATACGATAACTCAAGCTTAGATCAAAGTAATCACGTTACTGAAAGTAGGATAATCTCCGATCAGATTAAAAATTAGAATCTTAATAAGATTTTATTCGAATACGAATCTTACCTCGATTTTAATCGAAGGGTACGCGAAGGAGGGACAGTAGCAGGAGCAGGGATCAAGTCTCGTTGCAGAAGAGAAAACAACGAGGTGGGCTTTCTATAAAACAAAGCATGTTTTATTACATCAGTAGCTCTTTCTAAAGTATTGTCATGCCACAAATGTTTTCAGTTTTTGTATGATGCCTATCTGTTATATGGCGCAATGCCAATTCATAAATCGAATTCGGGTCCTTGAATGATCAGTTATTATTCTTGGACTAGTATACACATCGATCGTGCCATTCCAGACAGTGACCGATCGCGTGACCGAGTGAGGTGGCCACCTCCTCGGACACAACAGACTCAGATATGGTAGAATACTTCAGAACCTAGACTGCAGTCGCTTTTAAGATAACTCAGTTTTTCGTGAACGTAGGCCTTTCAAGAAAAACCCTATGCTTCACTATGAATGGCTTGACAATAAAAATGTTTTGGGCATGTGTCCACTGAGTACTCTGTACTCACGCCCTGTGCATTATTTCCAATATGCAGGTTGAGCTGGATGACGGAAGAGTGACCGGTGATGCTTTTGTCAAAGATAGCAAGTAGTATTAGTTGAAGATTTCTCTTGGTAATACAAGTCTTCATACATGTATTCTTAAACACTATTCCGCTGCATACACTCTGATATTTTTGAATCCTTCGATATGGTTGTAATTTAAGTCAGAATCATGACAAGTGGTGTCGTACCTACTCCGTCTATTAATTCCACCTATTGGTGTTGGTTCTATAATATGTTCGTATCAAATTCCTGAATTTCCCATCCTTTGTAAATTCTTCGTTAATTTCCACCATAGTCACGAATCACCGAGCTTAGCTATCGATTAGCAAAGTGCGGTCGTGACAGGTTCGACCAAACTCGACCCAATTACGAATTTCAATGTATTTAACCCCAAATTCTTCCCCTTTTTGAGGGATCTTTTGCATACTTTAAAATTATTAGAACCCTAGAAACATTTCCCTCTTTCTACTTTAGTATTTTCAAGATTTGAAGAGCATTACTTTGTGGATTCAAGATTCAAGACCATTTTCTTCTTCCTTATTGAATTCTCTATATTTTTTAGCATGATTTCATATACTTTTTATGGTTTAATTTCCCTAATCATGTCTAGCTAGATCTCTTTGTGATTCTAATTATATGTAGATTAGGGATAAGTGATGCGATTAGGCTCTAATTGTGAATTTACCTTCTAATTTCATGTTCATTTCTCTTGTGGCTATGTTTTATTATGTAATTGTGATTGATCACCATAGTTGCATACCAAGTATTTGATCTAATGCTTAGGAGGCTTAGATTAGATGCTAGGATCAAAAGATTTGCATGCTAGAGTATAGTAGGGTTAAGGAACTCCACAAGCTCTTGGGAGTTAATCAATTGCTTAATATCTTAGTAGGAGTTAGGGCTTTCATTAATCTACTTGATTTCATTACAATGAGAGTTGAGTGAATCATACTTAGGAGATTTCCCACATGAAATTGGATTACAATGACTAATTCTAGTTAGAGTGTCACATCCCTATCACTTGGACCTAATTGAAGTATAATTGGAGTCACTTTCATTTCCTATTGATTTTATATCATTTGCTACTTGTTACTTGTTTAGTTAAGTTCTAAAATTTGTTAATTACTTTTCAATTTTTCATTAATTAATCAAAAACACAAAAACATGTTAGTTGGTAGCTTGGATAGTAGTTAGGTAACTAGATTACTACTTGAATCTCATTCGCCATTGCATTCCCTGTGGATTCGACTCGATTATACACATCGATTATCATTGAATCATTTCACCCTCAAAAGTTAAACTATGCGCTCGTTGGAGGCACCCCAACAACTATCTCTTTATTTTTTGTTTTTAGTTAGTTTTAGTTCATTTTTGGTTTTTGATCTTTGTTTGTGATTAAGTCATTTTTCTTAATTTGTCTTTATTTTTATGTTTGGAACAAATGAGGGAAGAGAATCAACTAATCAAGCAAGCAACGGAGTAAAAGGCTTTCAAAACCATCACTAACCTAGCTTTGGACCGTTGTAAGTGTAATTTAAATTTTTTATTATTCTTCCCTCCAAACTCATTTTAATTAGACCTTATGTTCTAAAATAAATTTGGGGGAGGGGGGTAGGGAATTTAAATTACTTTACTTTTGGTATTTTTCAAGCTTCTATTTGATGTGTTTATTGATCGTATGCTTAATTTTTATTGATGATTGTGGTTGATTCGGGTAAATGCATGATTTGTGCTTGTTTAAGTTGTTTGGTGTCGAGTTTGGGAATTGATGAGTTTAATACATAGAAATTCTTTATTTGGTTGGGTGAATTGTGAAAAATGAGCTCATAATGGAGGATTTTTATTTGTGAGAAATGAATGTTTGCATGCTTGAGTGTGAAATGATCGTGTTGATTTGCTCAAGTGTTTTCAAGAGAGATGCCGATGATTGATGGAAAATGATGAAATGTTTTGAAATTTTTCGAGTTAAAGTCAATCATGATTAAATTACTTCACTTGAATAGCATGAAGGATTGATTTTAAGCACTTAGACTCTAGGCAAAAAGCTTGGGAGGATTTTGAGCCTTAAACTATGCATCTTACATAGTGGATGTCCTTTCTCGAGAGCTTGATCTTGCATTGCATTTTCTTTGCTAGAACTTGCCTTGATACTCTTGTTAGAAATGTTACATGTGTGCATACTTAGGAGATGATCTTAGGCAATCATTGTATAGCCCATTTTTCCCAAACACTAACCTATCTTTCATCACCATTGTTGTCCCATTTTGAGCTTTATAAGAGTTTTTTCTTCTAAAACCGGATGATAGGGGGTGAATGATGGTTAAGGGAACCTTAGTGAAAGTTGAAAATTCATGAGGAATGGTGGATGATGGTGAAGGGTCTTGAGGTTTGCTTTGAGTTAAAAAGAACACTCCTATGAGCTCAATGTTAGAAAAGAAAAAGAATAACAAAGTTCTTATTTGAAAAAAAAAAAAAAGAGAGAGTAAGAACACAGTTCTTACAAGAAAAGAAAAGAATAAGAGCATAAATGAGTATTTCTTTAGATATTTGGTAGAAGCTTGAGTTTCATTTGATGAAAAGGGGTTGGATAAGGTGGAAGATGAAAAAATTCATACTTAGAAAGGTGAAGAAAGGAGGTGAAGGAGTTTAGATGAAAATTTAAGCCACTTAGCCTAAAATTCTCTACCTTAACCAATGTCCCTACATTACTAGCTTAATAAAGACCTTTTTAATCCTAATTTGTGCATGCATTATAGTATTAGAAACTTGAGTTGATAGGCAAGCTTACGGTCAAAGTTATGTATTGCATGATTTCGATGAGTGCTTACCTTTTCCATATATTGAGTGATCGAGTGATACACATATTTCTTGTGAGGTTTAGAGTCGAATGTGTTTAGGTGATCGAGTTTTATGTTAGGAAAGTGAATGATTTCATGAGTGGTTGGCTTGACTTGATAATTTCCTTGAGTTTAAATGGTTTTGAATTAAAATAAGGCATCGATGAACTTGAAATACACACCCCATACGTGTTAAGTGCTTTGATTGTTTGTTCCATTATTCGGGACAAACAATGGCTTAAGTTTGGGAGAGTGATTAACACGTATTTTGTGTGCATGTTAAGCTTAATTTGAGTGAAACCTAGGGTTAAAAAGGTGTAATTTTGAGTTATACAGTTAGGGTTTCACTAGTTCAATTTCGTTTACGTTTTCCTCATTCTCTCGAGTTTCTTTATGCTTTTTGCAAGAATAATGGAGAATTTACTTGGCCAAATTAATCATTCTATGAGGAAGAGGAGCTCGTTAGAAAGCCATAGCAAAAAGCGAATCGAGAATCAGAGTTTGTACGAGCGAAAATGGAAAAGTCGCGCAAGGAGGAGACGAAGTTGACCGGTCAAGAGGCGCTTGACCGGCGGCCCAGACCGGCAGGCCACCAGACCGCCGGTCCGCCGCATCCCAAGCCGCCGAATACCACAGAGCCGCTGGCGGTCCAGACTGGCGGTGTCACGACCGCGCTTTGCTAATTAATAGCTTAGCTCGGTAAATCGTGACTTAAGGAAATAATACGAAGATCAGGAAATAAATGATGAAAAGGAAAATTTATAACTCGACTCAAAAGGGAGTTCAGGAACCCAACAAATTGTATGAAGTGAAAGATGACATCATCAAATTACAACCAAATCGAATTAGATCGAATTAACATTCAAGTGAGCACAGCGGAAACGGATGCATGTATGATGACATACACCACCAAGAGACTTCGACCTCTTAAGATCGACAAAAGCTCCACCGGCCACTTCACTCCATATTGCTCAACCTGCACATGGGAAATATGTACAGGGCTGAGTACTCTAGGTACCCAGTGGATACGTTGCCAAAACATTTTCTTTAATTGTCAGCCATGCAAGAGTATCACATAAGGTTTTAGTGAAAAAGCCTATGCATACTTAAAACACTTGATACTTAAAAGCGACCGCAGTCTATGTTCTTTACTACTTAGCCATATCTGAGCTAATTGCACCCGGGAAGTTGTACACCTTCCACGGATGCCGGACCAGCACACCCAAAAAGGGTGCCCTGCCACTGCGTGCACGTAATCCAGGTAAGACCGCCACCTTACAAGGACCTAAATTTGATTCTTATAAATTTGGCCTTGGCCATTTAACAGATAGACATCATACAAAAACTTAAAAGTTTTATGGCATGACAATTCTTTAAAAGAGCTAACATCAACTAATAAAACTTGTTTTATTTTAAGAAAGCCCACCTCAATAGCTTATCTTCTCATTTCACTTAGCTGAGGTGTTTCCACTGCTGCGGTCTTCTTTCTCTTGATCTTAATTCAAAGAATCGAAATGAGATTCTTGATGCGATCACTAAATTGACTTAATTGAAGCGCTACTATTGCTATTTAAATTATTAAGAATTTTTCTTCATAAATATTTTCATTAAGGTTCTTCTTATTTAATTGAGAGGTTTCTCAATTCTTGGCTATAATTGATTATCTTGGAAAATAATTTAACTCTTGATTAACTTATAAAATTTTATCAATTACTCAGTTGAGTAATCTCGTCATAAAACTGTAATTTAATAAATGGTATTTTATTCTATTTAATTAAATATTGGATTGTGGAATAAATTAGGTCCGAGTTTTAATTGATTTTCGGCCCACTGAACATCATTCTCGGCTCAGCTCCTTTTTGGCCCAAGTTTCGGCCCAGTTCATCAGCCCGTATCCCGCAGCCTGTATCCGAGACCCGCAACTCGACCCGGACCCGACCCGGGTCAACCAATATCATTGACTCTCTCTTCTCTCCCTCACTTCACGCACAAACCTCTCCCTTTCTCTCCGAACTCGCGATCTCTTCTTCTTCTTCTTCTTCAATCTTCTTCGACCTGCTCCGCCTTTACACAGCTTTGATTCGCCGGCGGCCGGCGCTGGTATTTCACGCCGCCGTCATTCTCTTTTTCTCTATCTCTGGCTGTTTCTCTCTCTCTCTGCCCCTAGAATTGGTTTCCCCAATTTGGACTCCTAATTTGAAAATTTGGCTGAATCTTCTTGATTCCCGACATTGGCTTCGGCTTCCGGTCGTTTGTCCCTCCTTCGCCTGCGGTGGAGACGGCGTTGCCGCCACATCGTTGGGTGGTTCCGGCTTTAGCCCGGAGTGCTTTCCTTCTTTCTCCGGCTCGCGTTTCTTCGCCCGGCACGTTGCTGGTTGTTGGGAACCCTGTTTAGTTTAGTTTTGATGATGTTATTAGAAACCACACTTAGTTATAGGACTTAGTTGTAGGATTGATAGGAACAGGCTGGTCTCCGTGTTTGGATCAGTCAAGCTTTACTCGGACAGGTTGCTCATGTAAAGGTCAAGGTTGGAAGTGCAACCTGTACCTAATCTACTCAAACCTGTCATACTGTTCCATTATGTAATCTGTCTATGTAACCTGCTCTTACTATGCCAGAAGATCTCACACGAAGGTTACAGAGAGACTGAAGATAGTTCGAGGTCTAGGAAGCTCAACATGCTGAGGCCAACCTCCTGTGAGGAACCTGCATGCTGTGGAACCTGCATGCTGATGCCAACCTCCTGAGAGGCCAACCTGCATGCTGTGGAACCTGCATGTTGTGGAACCTGCCTGCTGAGGCCAACCTGCATGCTGAGGAACCTGTATGCTGAGGAACCTGTATGTTGAGGAACCTGCTTAGGCCAACCTGCTGAAGCTAATATGCTTAGTCAAGCTGCTGTGAGTCAAGCTGCTATTAGTCAAATACTTCTCAAGATGAAGATTCTAATACAAAGATCAAGCTTGAAGACCACAGAAAGCAAAGACAGCTTGAGGTACAAAAGGTCGACCTTCCCAGTCCGACCTAAGTTGTGCCTTGCCAACCTCGATGGTTCAAGCTGTATAGAAAACCTCAACGGCTAGAAGTCCAGTCAACAGTACGGTTCTGACACCTCTGCAACTCCAACGGCTCTAATTCAAATTGGAGTCATATAAATACTTCAAGTCATCCCAAAATCGGAGTGTGGAGAAAGAGGGAAAAAGGGGAAATAAACGGGGAAGAGAAAAATAGAGAGAGGAAACCAGAGCTTCAAAGCCAAATCTATCCAGAAATCTTTACGCTTCAAAGCCAAACTCAACACTCGAATCCAAGCCATTTCCCAAGTGTTGAGACCTTCAAGATTTCTGAGTCTGGAACCTCACAGAACACTCTCCACAAGCTTACTACATATTCGTCCAAGTAAAGAAGAATCTGTTAGTTTAGCTGCAAGGTTGTATGTAAGAATGTATGAAGGGTTGTAAGGGTCACGACCCAGAACTCGTGCTCGGCTCAAGTCTAAAGATTGACGAAGGTTGAGGCTGGTACTCAGCCAGTATAAATAAGAGAGAAGTAAGGAATTTCAGATACGACGGTATCTGACGTGGATGTAGGGACGTTTCCCGAACCACGCTAAATCGACTGTCTCGATCTCTCTCTCTATCTTTTATTAACAGTCGACCTTACAATGTTCAACTAACCTTCATTACATTGCACTTCATTGATATAATCAACCTGCATAAATATTCAGACCAAAGAAAGAATTTTCTAAGAGGTAGCCAACCTGTCCACCAAACTTCCGCACACTGTTTGGTTTAGCAAGCTCACCAGTTTACTGACTGAGCTGGATAAACCGAGTTGCACTGATAAGCTGAGCTGACAACTCAGTAAGATCGATTTTGTTTCTAAAGTCAAAACTGTTGGCGAATTGGTGTATTCCCCCCCCCATACACCAATGACCTATTTATCGGGACCTACAAGTGGTATCAGAGCGGTGGTTCTTTTGACCATCGTATCTGTTTACTAAAAGTTCTTTTCAAAACTTTTGGTCGAATTGAACTGATCTAGGAAAATTCTTTTCGTAACCTTCATATCTACCTGTCATCATGGAAACTGCACTTGTTCGCAATTGCGAAGATTTTTCTATACAGGGATATGAAGATTGGAGCTTCAGGATTCGCATGTGCCTGCAAGCTCGTCACATTCGCATGTGGGATATCATCGAAAATGGATCCTCTCTTATCTACGGAGAAAAGGTTCAGATTGAAGGAGAATCTCCAGGCGAGGCCACGTTCAAACAAGTGGTCAAGAGTCCTCGTAAGTACACTGCCGAGGAAAGATTAGAAGCCAGCCTGGACAACTATGCGAAAGCGCTCATCTCAAGCACAGTTAAAGGAGTTCACCTTGCCAAGATCAGAAATCTGCAAACTGCAAAAGAAATGTGGGATACTTTAAAGTCTCTCAGCATAGGATCTGAAGAGTCGCAAGAGAACAAGCTCTCCATGGCCTGCAACAATTTCAATGAATTCAAGATGTTGCCTGGAGAGACTGTGGAGCAGATGAGAAATCGCTTCATGAAGATCACTCTCAAGATCGCTGCTATCAAAAAGGACAAATTCACTCAGCGAGAGTTGAATCTCAAGGTCATTCATGCCCTCCCAGCAAGTTGGCATGTGTATGTTGCCCTCCATCCCAACCGACCTGACTTCAATAAGCTCACAACCGAAGAGCTTTTTGACATTTTGATGGGGAATGAGTACGAGATCATTCGTATTCATGGATCAGCTCCAGCTTGCTCTAACAAAGGAAGTAAAGCTGAAAGGAAATGGTATCAAGGGGAAGAAAAAGATGCTGCATTTCGAGCTGATCTGGCCAAAGACGTTCATCCCAACTTATCTAAAGAGTTCACTAGGAAGGACGAACTGCTGCAAGATCTCGCGATGATGACAAGAAAGCAGGAGAGGTTGGAATATCGAATGCTCAAGTATAAGCAGTTCTATCGCGAGAACAAGCACAGAGTCGGCAAACACAACCTCGACCGCTCTGATTAGCAGAGCACTGGTAAATCCCTCGAATTTCAATTCTACTAACTTTTGGGGTACTTGTTGTGGTTATGGCAGGTCAGGTCACTACAAGTCAAACAGACCAGATCTGATCAAAGCCGACTGAAACAAGCTTATTGTCAAGCTGGAAACACCAGCTCTAGTCACCCAAGCTGGCTACTAAGATCGGTGGTACCAGTGTGATTCATATGAGCAGTCTCTCTTTCGAGATTTCTTCCAAGCTGCTCATCAAGGTCAAAAGTATCAGAGAATCCAAGCTGCTGAGGAGCCATCTTATCATGCAGATTGCTATCAACCTGCTCCTCAACCTCTTCAAGGGAGCTCGACCTCCCATTTAGCATCCGATCTCAACAAAATGCTAATCCTACTTTAATACTTCCAATTTCTGTTGTTGTTAGTGTTACACTCACGACAATGGGAAATCTAAATTAAAGACTTTCAATTGCGAAGCAAATTCTAGAGTATTTCTAGGGTACTTTAAGATGAGCTGCACAATTAAAGTCCTTAATAAGATAAACATGACTGTGGAGGTAACACCTGTTGTTATTTTAATAAGTTTGTGTGTCTGTACAGGAAACTCTCTATTGATCAACAAACAGATCACAATATAAGTGGTATCACAATGTAAGGTAAGAAGACACAGGTTACAGGAAGAGCTAAGAAGGCACAGGTTGCTCAACCTCCCCAACCTGTGATGCCAACTGCAGCTGCTCAACCTGTATCAGCTGTCCAACCTGCTACTGCCAAGCAGTTGTTTGCTCAAGAGAAAGCTTCGGCTGAATCCAACCTCATCCGGCTCATGGCAGAAGCTGGATACACTGCTGAAGACTGCGCGGATGAAGGCAAGCAGAAGTTGTTTTTGGCTGAGCTGAAGAAACAAAGGGCAAAAGCCAAAGCTCGCGTCGCAAGCTTCAGAGGCCTTGAAAGCTGCAAGGAACTAGTGGTACAAAAGAGCAAACTGATCAAAACCAAATCACATATCAAGGGGGAACTGATGCAAGGACATCGAGCTGCCTCACCAGCTCAATCATAACAGATTAACTCTCTACTCACAGATCAGTCTATCAGCTCCACACCTCATCCCTCAATCTCATTCTAAATTTGTGGATCCCAAGATCAAGCCTGAACTTGAATAATATGAAGAAAAGATCACTCAAGGAAGATAGAACATGATCTTCCGGAGGAGCTCATTATTGGGAACCCAAAGGATGGTGCATCGAATCGATGATCGTGGTGACCAAGATAATGGAAAGGCTGTCTCAAGATGCAGATCGAGAGCAACAGATCAGCTAAGCTTATTTCTAGAGTTGACCTGATCAGTCTGCTCAGTCAATCAAGCTGATCTCATAATCAAGCTAACCTCTCAATCAAGCTGATCTCGCAACCAAGCTAGCCTCCTAGTCAAGCTGATCAACCGTGCCACATTTTAAGGGGGAATGATCATACTTCAAGCCAAGAGCAGACTGACTTGGAAACTGCAGCTGAATAGAAGCAGTTCGGCGACACGCAGCTTGAGGACACAAGCTACGTTGAAAGTCAAAATTACTGGCCAACAATTAAGGGGGAAACAGAGAATGCAATGATCTTTCCAAGCAAGTCAAGCTCAAGGAAAAGAACTCTTCTTTTCGCCAGATCGTCCAGACCCTTATTGATAATGTCGAAAAGGGGGAAAGATGTAGAAAGAGCATGGAAAAATGTAGAAAAAGGGGCGAGGATGCAGGATAGATGCACTAGTGGTATCAAGATGCAGGAAGAGCATAAAGCACAGAAAGCAAGTTCAACCTGCTGAACTTTTAGTTCATTGATCTTATATTCTTATCTTTAGGAACTATTTGTAAAGTGTTGGTTTCGACATCATCAAAAAGGGGGAAATTGTTGGGAACCCTATTTAGTTTAGTTTTGATGATGTTATTAGAAACCACACTTAGTTATAGGACTTAGTTATAGGATTGATAGGAACAGGCTGGTCTCCGTGTTTGGATCAGTCAAGCTTTACTCGGACAGGTTGCTCATGTAAAGGTCAAGGTTGGAAGTGCAACCTGTACCTAATCTATTCAAACCTGTCATACTGTTCCATTATGTAATCTGTCTATGTAATCTGCTCTTACTATGCCAGAAGATCTCACACGAAGGTTACAGAGAGACTGAAGATAGTTCGAGGTCTAGGAAGCTCAACATGCTGAGGCCAACCTCCTGTGAGGAACCTGCATGCTGTGGAACCTGCATGCTGATGTCAACCTCCTGAGAGGCCAACCTGCATGATGTGGAACCTGCATGTTGTGGAACCTGCCTGCTGAGGCCAACCTGCATGCTGAGGAACCTGTATGCTGAGGAACCTGTATGCTGAGGAACCTGTATGTTGAGGAACCTGCATAGGCCAACCTGCTGAAGCTAATATGCTTAGTCAAGCTGCTGTGAGTCAAGCTGCTATTAGTCAACAACTTCTCAAGATGAAGATTTTAATACAAAGATCAAGCTTGAAGACCACAGAAAGCAAAGACAGCTTGAGGTACAAAAGGTCGACCTTCCCAGTCCGACCTAAGCTGTGCCTTGCCAACCTCGATGGTTCAAGCTGTACAGAAAACCTCAACGGCTAGAAGTCCAGTCAACAGTACGGTTCTGACACCTCTGCAACTCCAACGGCTCTAATTCAAATTGGAGTCATATAAATACTTCAAGTCATCCCAAAATCGGAGTGTGGAGAAAGAGGGAAAAAGGGGAAATAAACGGGGAAGAGAAAAATAGAGAGAGGAAACCAGAGCTTCAAAGCCAAATCTATCCAGAAATCTTTACGCTTCAAAGCCAAACTCAACACTCGAATCCAAGCCATTTCCCAAGTGTTGAGACCTTCAAGATTTCTGAGTCTAGAACCTCACAGAACACTCTCCACAAGCTTACTACATATTCGTCCAAGTAAAGAAGAATCTGTTAGTTTAGCTGCAAGGTTGTATGTAAGAATGTATGAAGGGTTGTAAGGGTCACGACCCAGAACTCGTGCTCGGCTCAAGTCTAAAGATTGACGAAGGTTGAGGCTGGTACTCAGCCAGTATAAATAAGAGAGAAGTAAGGAATTTCAGATACGACGGTATCTGACGTGGATGTAGGGACGTTTCCCGAACCACGCTAAATCGACTGTCTCGATCTCTCTCTCTATCTTTTATTAACAGTCGACCTTACAATGTTCAACTAACATTCATTACATTGCACTTCATTGATATAATCAACCTGCATAAATATTCAGACCAAAGAAAGAATTTTCTAAGAGGTAGCCAACCTGTCCACCAAACTTCCGCACACTGTTTGGTTTAGCAAGCTCACCAGTTTACTGACTGAGCTGGATAAACCGAGCTGCACTGATAAGCTGAGCTGACAACTCAGTAAGATCGATTTTATTTCTAAAGTCAAAACTGTTGGCGAATTGGTGTATTCCCCCCCCCCCATACACCAATGACCTATTTATCGGGACCTATAATGGTGGCGCAACTCCCGTTTTTCCCTTTTTCGAGTCCGGCGGTGGCGAGGGCGCCGCCGCCGTCGATAATTCTTGACTATTATTATTATTATTATTATTATTATTATTATTATTACTACTAATATTGTTATTGCTTTATTAATTATTTATCTGACATTAATCGTTGATTTTCGCCTCTTTTGCAGATTTCCGGAGGGACGACGATGCTGCTCTGGTGATTGTTGCTGTGGCTCTGTCGCCGTGGTTCAGCTCTGCCGAGGGCTTGTTGCTGCAACGAACTCGTAGGTGCCATTCGCGGTCGTCTTCTCAGCTCTCTGTCGCCGTTCCTTCTTCTTTCTTCTTTCTACTTATCTAGGTTTTAGTTAAGTTTTGTTTTGTCTTTCTTAGTCACTGATTTTAACTCTCTGTTTTTGCAGGTTTTCAGCGAAGTTTTCGGCGTGAAGAAGACGCGGTGCTGTTTTGGCGTAGTTTCGGCAGCTCGTCATCGCAGCTCTAGGACCGTCTGCTGCTGTTCGGTTACAATGATGAGGGACAACCTTTCCTCGATTCAGTAGTCTTTTTCTTACTCCCTCGTAATTACTCTTATGAGGAAGAATTATTGCTTAACAGCTGTACTTAAGCTTAAGTTTTCAGAACATCATTAGTTAGGTTTCACTTAGAATAGAAGAATGTATATCATGCTTGAGCCCTTGTTGCTTAGGAGTTTTATGCACAGAAAGTGCTCAAGTGTTTAGGAAAATTCTTCTAGTCTCTTTTCTTATGGTTTTGTGCCTTAGGACTTTTGGAAGCATTTTTGTATGTTTTCATGCTGCATGTACTGTTATGTTCTAGGTTTCATAAGGAGCGAGTCATGCTGAAAGTTAAGTAGGTTCAGATTGTGGAAAAAGATCATGCCTTATGCTTGAATATTTGGTCCATCATCTATAATGATGGAGTAGAGTGGCGTGCTTGTTAGGGTACTGTGGTTTATTCAAGTTTTGGGGAGTTAACCAACCTGTGTGTTGGTGAGTTCTAGTTTAAAGTTTCTTTGTTCAGTCTAGACATAGAGTTGCATACTTGGATTTTTGGTAAAATGGGTAAAAAGTATGTTCCGTTCTAAATATCTGGGCCTAAACATGCTTGCTATTTTTGGTATACTACTTGAAAGGTGGTGAGAACTTACTTGGCTATCAAACTGTAACAGTAGGAGTGTTAGGGTGTATGAGAGGGCTGAAATGGCTGCTTCTTAGATCTTCTTTCTCCCTTCTTTTGCTGTCTCGTTTCGCTTTCCTCTCTCCTTCTCTTACTCTTCTCTTCTTGAAAGAAACAAAGAAGAAGAAGAAAAAGAAAAGCAAAAAAAAATGAAGGTTTTGAGATTAAACTCTCATCATTTCTTGGGTGGAAAGAAGTAAAGAACGTTCTGTAGTTCGAGAGGGTTGCTTTGGAGTGGTTACCTTTGAAAGAACTGGGGTTTTTGAGATAGTTTACGGGCTGCAATGTTCCGGAACAGCTACTGCTCCAAATCTTCGAAAGGCAAGGTGGTGCTAGTGCTGAAGAGGCTGGGGAAAGGGGACTGAAATGGCTGCAGGTACAGCCCTTCTACTTCCTTGCTTCTCTTTCTCCTTACTTCCTTTCTCACTCTCTTTCTTCACTCTATGCTCTCTAATCTCTGAGTTTGGTTGCTAAAGATGTGTGTGTTTGAATGTGTGTTGCAGGAATGGAGAGTTTTGTGTTTAAGAATGAAAGTCAAGCCTCATCATTAGAGTGGAAGGGCTGTGATTGGGGGTTAATTTCTCAAGAAGGGGACTGCAGAGATTGAGTATATGAGGAGGCAAAAGAGGAGTAGGTTGGCTGTGCAGGCTCCCTTTCATTCCCTAGAATTGTAATCGTTTTAGCTAATTGTAGGTTATTGTTGTTTTATTTTATGTATTGTAATTCTCGTTCTTAATCAAATTAGGGGCCGTTTGAATTGGCGGAATGGAGAAAGGGAAAGGGAGTCCGAACTTTTAATTCCCTTTCTTGTGTTTGGTAGGCATTTTAGAATCATTCCCTTTACCCTCTTTTAAGGTTTCAATTCCCCCACTTTACTACTTTTCATTCCCTCAAATTTAGCCGGGACTTGATTCCCTTTCCCTCTCAAAACCTTTTCGTCTCTCTCCCACAAAATCCTTTCCCTCCCTCTGATTGAAATCTCCTCTCCTTCCATCAACGCACCTTCATCCTCCTGTTCCATGTCGTCGACGGTCCTTCGCCGGTTTCCAGTCGCTGCCAAGACTCCTCCGTAGACTCCTCCACGACCGTGTCTTCCCTGCCATTATGTTGCTGCACTTTTTCTCCCGTGCTGCCTTCTTCAATTGATGTTCTCGTAACCCATTTCAACAGTAAATAATTTCTTCTTATTTAGATTATAATATCATCTTCAATTCTTCAGATTTTTTGGTTGATATGACGATTTCTGAAGAATAAACCCTACAATGTTGACGAGAGACAACTATATGAGCTATTTTCATTGTGAACAGTCCAAATCCCTACCCTTGTATCATCAATGAAAAATGGTGATGAAAAACCTTCAGTTTATTTTGTACCACATTCTGTTTGTGTCCTAATAAAGGCATGAGTCTAAAATTTTGTTGTTTCTGTCCTTAGATAAAATTCTATGCTCTTGTCTTTTAGATATCAATTAGAAAGAACTAGCTTGCTTGTTTGAGATTCAATAATATTTACACAATTGAGCAGTACATTACACTTTATTGTTACTTGTTTTCTCAATAGAAAGAACTAGGTTGCTTGCTTGTTCTTACAATTTGTTTAAGATCAGAGCATCTTATTAACTGTTGTATATAGTTTTATACTTTATACTTTGTATTCTTTTGTTTGATTGATATTAAAGTATGTCGTACATGTTTGGCAAATTATTTACAGAGATGGCTCGTCTTGGTCTTTCCTCGAGGAGAAGAGGATTCGAGTTTCTTCATTTTATAATGCTCATGATTCATGTAGTGGTTTTGGTGTATTTGATTAAGTACTCAATGAGTAAAGCAATGTATAGTTCATCAAGATTATTGGTAGACAAGAAACTTAGGAGGAAATTGAGATTGATTAACTTGCATAGATTAGTAAGAGATAGTGATGTGTTGTGTCAGAATCATCTTCGTATGAATAGAGGAACTTTTAACAGACTTTGTGAGATGGTTAGAGATATTGGTGGCTTGAATGAGACTAAAGATATCAGCATAGAGGAGATTGTTGCAATGTTTTTTGTATATAATAGCTCATCACAAAAAGAATAGGTGTATGGGAGCTTACTTTTACAGGAGTGGACAAACTGTTAGTAGGCAATTCCACTTGTGCTTGAAAGCTATTTTGAAGTTGCATGTTGTACTGCTTAAGAAACCTTCACCTATAATGGAAGATTGCGAAGATGATAGGTGGAAGTATTTCAAGGTACTATATATTATTATTATTTAATTTCTTTATTCAATAAGAATATTATAACTAACAGAATATTAAAAGTGTTATTTATTTTGTAGAATTGTTTAGGTGCACTTGATGGAACAATGATTAATGTAACTGTACCAGCTGAGGATCGATCCAAATATAGAACACGAAAAGGTACCATTGCAATGAATGTTTTAGGAGTGTGCTCACCGGAGATGGAATTTATTTATGTTTTAGCTGGTTGGGAGGGTTCGGCACATGATGGTCGAGTACTACGTGATGCTATTTCTAGGCCTAATGGTTTAAAGGTCCCTAAAGGTAAATCAATTCTAATTTATAGATTACTCATGGTTACTAATGTTCTAGGCCTGATGCTATTAAAATTATTTTTATATGAAGGATGCTTTTATTTGTGTGATGGTGGATACACTAATGGAGATGGCTTTCTTGCACCATATAGAGGACATATTTATCACCTTAGAGAGTGGAATAATGGTGCTCACCAACCAAGAAGTGCAGAAGAATACTTCAACTTAAGACATGCAATGGCTAGAAATGTAATAGAACGATGCTTTGGAGTACTAAAAGGAAGATGGGGAATCCGTAGAAGTCCTTCTTAGTTTAGCTTAAAAACTCATGGTCGTATTGTGATGACATGTTGTTTATTGCATAACTTGATAAAGAAATATATGTCTGCAGAATCTCTCTATAATGACATTTCTTATGATGAAGATCTTGATAGTGATGGTGGTGACGATGATGATGAAGTTGAGTATTTAGCTTCGATTGAAACGTCAAACCCTTGGACTAACTATAGGAATTCCTTGGCTCAAGATATGTTTAACAATTGGCGAGTCGGGGGTTAGGGATGATTTTTGGATCTTGTACGAAGTTTTTTTTGCTTAGACATGTAAATTTGCAAGTATATAATGTGTATAGCTAGTAGATTATGACAATATATTAGAAAACTCACTATGTTGTGGTACATATCATTGTGTAATTTTAATATTTTTTGGTTAATGCAAAAATATTTTTGTTAAAAAATATTATGTAATATTTTTTAACAATGTAATATTTAATTATAGAATATCAATTATTTAGCAGGGAAAATTTTTGATTCCTCCTCTTTTTGAACCAAACAGCAACAAAGGGAATTCATTCCCTTTCCCTATTCTAATCAAACAGAATGAAAATCAGTAATCATTCCCTTTCCTTTCCCTTTCCTGATTCCTTTCCCTTTCCCTGCTTCAAGCAAACGGCCCCTTAGTGGAAAGAGAATGCAATTTATTTCATTGCTACTGTTCCTTATTATTGTTGAATTCAGAATTGGATTGGCCTTTGGGCAATGTTCTAAAAGTCGTTAAACGCTAGTAGGGCGGTGGGGTGGGGATTAGCGTCTAGACGGACTAGGCGGGAGTCTAGACGGCGCCTAGATGGGCTAGGCGGACTAGACGACGGTCTACCTTCTAGTCAAAGCTTTGTTAATTCTTTAAGGCTTACTATTTTAGTAATTCAAAACTTATGGCCTCATCTCATATACTAATATTTAATTAATACTACTTAAACAAATACTTAGGGTAACTAATCACATAATTAACTTAAATAAATAGGTGGGATATTACAGGCGGTCCACTGGACCGCCGGTGCCCCTCACTTGGGTCGCCGACTACGCAAAAATATGCTTCAGTTCGCTCCGGTTCGTCCCGGTTCGACCAAACTCGACCCAATTATGAATTTCAATGTATTTAACCCCAAATTCTTCCCTTTTTGAGGGATCTTTTGCATATTTTAATAAGATTAGAAACCTAGAAACATTTCCCTCTTTCTACTTTAGTATTTTCAAGATTTGAAGAGCATTACTTTGTGGATTCAAGATTCAAGACCATTTTCTTCTTCCTTATTGAATTCTCTATTTTTTTTAGCATCACTTCATTTACTTTTTATGGTTTAATTTCCCTAATCATGTCTAGCTAGATCTCTTTGTGATTCCAATTATATGTAGATTAGGGATAAATGATGCGATTAGGCTCTAATTGTGAATTTACCTTCTAATTTCATGTTCATTTCTCTTGGGGCTATGTTTTATTATGTAATTGTGATTGATCACCATAGTTGCATACCAAGTGTTTGATCTAATGCTTAGGAGGCTTAGATTAGATGCTAGGATCAAGAGATTTGCGTGCTAGAGTATAGTAGGGTTAAGGAACTCCACAAGCTCTTGGGAGTTGATGAATTGCTTAATATCTTAGTAGGAGTTAGGCCTTTCATTAATCTACTTGATTTCATTACAATGAGAGTTGAGTGAATCATACTTAGGAGGTTTCCCACATGAAATTGGATTAAAATGGTTAATTCTAGTTAGTGTCACATCCCTATCACTTAGACCTAGTTGAAGTATAATTGGAGTCACTTTCATTTCCTATTGATTTATATCATTTGCTACTTGTTACTTATTTAGTTAAGTTCTAAATTTGTTAATTACTTTTCATTTTTCATTAATCAATCAAAAACACATAAACATGTTAGTTGATAGCTTGGATAGTAGTTAGGTAACTAGATTACTACTTGAATCTCATTCGTCATTGCATTCCCTGTGGATTCGACTCGATTATACACATCGATTATCATTGCATCCTCTCACCCTCAAAAGTGAGACCGACCAAAGTGGTGACCGAGTAAGGTGGCCACCTTCTCGGGCACAACAACTCATATATGGTGGATTACCTGAAAACTTAGTCCGCGCGGACGATTTTAAGATCGCAAAGGATTTTAGTGAACATAGACTTTTAAGTAAAACACTATGTTTCACTGTATATGACTGGCAATTATAAATATTTTGGCATGTGTTCACTGAGTACTCTCATACTTAGCCATGTACATTATTTCCGATGTGCAAGTTGAGTAGGGTGAAGCGAAGTGACCGGCGGTGTTTTGTCAAATTCAAAGTAATAATAGGAGTGTTGATAGTCTCTTGGTGATACATGTCTTCATACATGTATTTTTCTCATCCGATGTGTACACTCTGAATCATTACACTCTTTTCGATATGGTTGTACCCTAAGTCAGAATCTTGACAAATACCTACATACTTTGATCCGTTCATGGTAGCAGTCTAACTAGTATGTGAAGTATGATTCTATAAATTGAATGAGTCAAATTCCCACAATATATACATTTTCTTGTTCTTTACCCATAAATTCATTTATAATCATGAATTACCGAGCTTAGCTATTTAATTAGCAAAGTGCGGTCTTGACAGTGTGTGTCATTCAGAGAAAAAGGTGGAGGAGAGAGAAGAGGGGATGGAAGAGAGAGAGTGTTGAAAAGGTAACAGTGAGAGTAATTAGGGAAGTATTTTAAAAATATGGGTAGAATTTGTATGTTTTTAAACTTGTGATATATATTGTATTTGTTGTCTCTAAATAGGTAAAATAATTCTTGCCTCAATTAATAATTAAATTATATAAAGTTGGATTTATTTAAGATGTTGTAAAATTGACTTCTAAAAATAAATTTAAAATAAATTGAAAAAATCATTTAATATTTAACATATTTATTGTCCGTCGGATAAATTAAAAAAATATCTATAAACAATGAATCATAATTCATTTTTCTTGGGGAAATATTGATCAATGATGTTATAATTATAAAATTACTTTATTATCACATTACAAATTTTTTAAACTTGGAACCAAATATGATTTATATACATTAAACATTAAAATAATTATTTATATCGTTAAAATTTTATTAATTGTATTATAATTTTTAAAATATGCAAAACACACAGGATACCCCGTGCGTCGCACGGGTGCATAACTAGTGTCTTCTAACATATGATTCGCCTTTATTATTTGAGGTTTTGTCCACATAAAAAAAGAAAAAGAAAAAGAAAAGAGATTGGTTTCCTTGTGTCAAGTCCATCAATAATTACCTTACCTAGCTGCTTATATAGTTAAATAAATTTAAATAAATCCAAGTTTTATCAATGATGAGCCTAGAACACGGTAAAGACCGGTCTACACGAGCTAGTATCAAGCTATTATGGATTACTATTATATTTTATTTTCTTGAAAAAAGCTATTATGGAAAAATTTTAAGCAATAATTAATATAATTATGGTTATTGCCGCTAGTTGACCTTTATTGTAGCAAATGGAAATTTGAAAGGAAATCTCCTTTAAGGATCCCAAAACTAAAATGCATGAACTTTTTAACTTTTTTTCTATCACGGTCCGAAAATTTGATGCCAATTCAATTATCAACATTCAAAGTTGACGAAAAAGTGAGACTCAAAGACAACCATTTTTTATTTGATTTTATTTTATTTTTACTTTTTCTAATTTGTCCCTTTTTTCTATACCTTTTATTTTTTTTCCCTTCGAATTCTGTTATTGAGTCTAATCCAGTAATCCTCAACGCACGAATACCAGAGTTTGGGGTGATTGGGTGCTCCTGTTCATGCGTACGGGAAAGTTGCACAACATTTTTTTTTAAATTTTTTAAATGTTATATAAATTGATCATATATCACATGTTTAATTAATTTGGATTTCTTTTCTTTATATCAAGTCATATGAGTAGTTGAATAGTGAGCGCATTACATTGTGCTCTAATCACAAATTGACAAACAACATAGGAACAAGGTAATAGAACACCTGTGATATATGTGAACATACTACCTAGACTAGACTATATTGTACAGTATATAGTGGCGGAGCCAGACTTTCAATTCAGTGGGCTCAAACTAGTGGCCGCGCAGGAATGCTAGTCTCGCCAGAGAGTTGACGGTGAAGGAATTCAATTTGTTGTGTTCGTTGAGTTGGGTTGAGTTGAAAGAATAAGCGAGTTTGTGTTCAGAGAAATTGGGAAAACAATGAGGAAATTGGCACAAAATTTGGGAATATTGCATACGCATTTTTTTTATTCTTTTATTTAATTATGAGATCACATAAATACCCCTAATATATTTTTCCAAATCCCAGTGGGGTCACTGGACCCCACTGCCATCCCTTACCTCCGCCTCTGATTGTATACAACTACAATTATATATATAGTTGATGTTGTGTCATAATGCAATTTGATCAGTATTATTACAATGCATCAATTCATCACAATGCATTTACTGTTTATTCATACCTTATCAGTTGAGATATTACACGAAATCTGTTTTTATTTGATCCATCTTCTATATATATTAGTACAACACATACATGTGCGTGTGGGTACACACACACACACACACACATATATATATATATATATATATATATATATATATATATATTTGAGATAACTCAAACCCCTAACATATGATTGGAGGAGAAACATCCTACCTCCAATGCAATAGAAAAATAACACCAAGTACAAGGCTAAATATTGAACTCTAAGGTTATAGGCATGCCCCTCTAAGTTTTCATGCATAGGTGCCCCAAAATTTGATGGAAAACAATGAGTTAGTTGAAAGGTAAAGACATGAGTCTACAGTCTATACATACACACACGCACCTAAAAACGAATTGAACCAAAACAATTCCGTACACACACACCCCAAAACCAAAACACAAGCACACCTCACATTATATGCATATGCAATAGAATTCGTATAGAGATCTTTCCAAATTAAATGTCCGTAACCGTAACAATGAAATGATAGCTCAACCTATTTCTCAATTACTTCAATTCGAAGCTCTAAATGCTGAAAAACAAACTCATACGATATTCTTGATCAGCAATTGAGCTGCAAAAGACCCTAATCATACATATAGATCCATAAATATATATTAGAGAGAGAGACAGAGAGAGAGAGAGAGAGTTAAGGAAAGTGGAAGGGAGTAAACTGATCCAAGGGGAGAGTGTCATGATCAAACATGTTGTCGACCATGGAAGTGGATGGTTCGAGAAGAGGGGGCATGACGTCATCGAAGAAGGGCGAGGGGTGGTGGTGGTGGTGGTCGAGGTAGGAGGCGAGGCGGGTCCGGGCGAGGATGAGGTCGTGCTGCAGCTCCACCATCTTGTGCTGCAGCGAGGCGATGGCCCCGATGCAGCCGTAGACGGGGTCCTGCAGCCGGACCTCGGCCTCGAACACGAGCGAGTTCACCGCCTCCTCCCGCTGCTCCTCCGCCACCTCGTTGAGGATCTTGCTCACGTTGCTCGCCCCGAACACCTTGTGCACCTTCGCGAACTTCTTCGCCTCGTCCGACCGGAAGTACGGGGCGAACTGGCAATTCGGGACGCATCTCCTCTTCAAGAACTTGCACGCCGCGCACGAAGACGTCGATCGAGGTTCTTGACTCTTCATCGTTGCTGCCCCTATTATTGTTCTTGCTTGCAATCTGGAAGTTTGATGTGCTTGTGCTCCACATTTATATCCCAATATTCAAAATATATGTGTTACTATTACAAAAGGGTATAGTAGGAGCATAAGAAAAAAAAAAAAATACTCTCTATTTTTCTAAGGCTTTTAGATTTGGAGTCCTTTTCATGAGATATAGCTACTAGTGTGAAGGTGATTGGTTATTTTCTTGAGCATGTAACTTTAATTAATTTGATGGTACTTAAATTAACTAAGAAGCACATATATAATTATTATCTTTATAATTTAGGGCAGTTAATTTGAATTAATGTAGTGGCACCCTTATCGTTAAAATTAATTCCTATATACAAAGGTGAAGCTAGGCACCATAGTGAATGATGAAAAATGTCTAAATCAGGTATGATGGGATATGATAGTTCAACAACAAAGCAGACGAAACAATTGTGGCTTCATGAGAATATATGGGGCCTATATAGACTCATCAACAAAGTTAGATGAGATGTTTCACATATCTATTCATTCAAGAAAAGTTTTTTTTCACTAGAAAAGAAACCCTAGTCCAAATTTGATTCATCAACAACCTTGGAAACCTCGACCCCTATATACAAACACACTATCTTGCTATGAAATTTTGGAGCTCTTAATATTCAATTATAGAAATGGAGAAGCACTCCATCTTATCTTATCACCTTTCAGTCAAATATATGTGTGTTGTTCAATTGAAAGATTTCTTATAATGTTCCTAATAGTGTTGAAACATTACTACATCCATTTACTTTCGATTTTTCTATAGTTGTATGATGGATGACCTAAAATTGTATTTAAGTCGAGCCAAACTAAATCTCAATATCCATTGAAGAATGAACATTTTCAGACTTTTATGTGGTTTTCCCTAAAGGCTTGAATTAGGTTTGATATGACTTGAAATTTATTAAAATCGAACTAAATAAAAATCCGAAATCTATATACGTATGAATGTTTGTCTACTTGTATATGTTTTTAATTCCCAAAAGGAATTGAATTAGGAAGTACTCCTTCCGTCTCGTTTATAAAGAGTCAGCTGATTGTTACAGTAGACTCAATTTTGATATATTGGGCTGAATATAAACCGGCAGAAGTACATACATATTATAGCTTCTTGCTTGTGCGTCGATTTTATTATTCTAATTGTTATCTTTCCTACCCCCATGTTTGTGGAAACATTTTTTTAGAAATGAATAAAACGATCTTCATATCTCAACTTTGTTTCCTACCATCCAAGTTGCTTCACCAAACTTTGAGTCACATAATCATTAGTAGAATATTCTAGGATCATTGACATTAATAACTCCATTAACTAATTAATGCCTCACTACGAATTAATTGAAGCCTAACAAGTTGGCGAAGACTCAAAATCTTACAAATCATGGCTATTATAATTTCAGTATATCTTATTCAATATCTCAAATGGTTAATGGTAATACTATATCGTTGGATCATTCACCTCTAGTGGGGCAATAAATAAAACGCATGTCATCTCCAATATATATTTCTCCAAAATTGCCACACTATATTAAAAATGATTTTTTTTTTTAAAAAAAAAAATTGTGGACGAGAAAGGAATTTATAGGCTGAAAAGATAGTACAAAGAGGAAAAGCGTTGCATTTAAATCAAGAAAGGCCTACGGTGGCTAGGGATGTATAATGTTTGTGTATCAAATCCATGAGCACGATAATAAGGACAATCCATAACTCTATCTTTTTTCATGTATATACATCTGAAATGATTATTTTTATTCAGTATCACGAAAAAGGAAAAGTAAAAAAAAAAAAAAAAAAAAAAGAACATGAAAGGACATATATCAAAAGAATTGAAAATATATTATATTTAAAAATATAGTGACAGTATCATAGGAACCACACGTCTCTACAAGTAAGTTATTTTGCAATTTGTATAGGGACGGGTGAGTAATGCTTCAATGCCCACCGTTGACATGCTTAATATACTCACGGATGACGTGACATTGGAATATATAAGGAAATTAATAAAAATCCTACCAAAAATAATTAAACCCTACTATAAAAAAATAAACCCTAACATAAAAAACTAAACCCTAAAAGGAAAAATTGCAGACGTGGCACTGCCACATCACTGGTGGGCACATTAAGTGTGCCACCGTGGGTAGAGGAGCATTTCTAAGGGACGAGTTATTTAACAATGCGTAATGTTGCTACTTACTTACAAAAAAAAAAATACAATTTGTAATATTGCTATCTAATTCAACGTACCATATTTGGAGGTAATCAACTATCATTTTAATTTACAAAGAATAATAAATAGAATTTTAAATACAAAAAAGAATTAGTGCTCGTCAACATGCATGTTTCGCTCATTTAAACATTTTTTACTAAATGAGATTAATAATTAGAAATTAAAGAAATGGAACATAATCCAAGATTAAAAAGAACATTGACATGATATGCATGTGTTGACCAGTGGTAGGAGATTAATATTTGGAACTAAAAATCTTGGGTTCGAGTCGGAAAATTTCAATCAATTAGCCACAATTTAATTTTTTTGTAGCAATTGATTCAATAAATTGAAAGACGAATAGTGGACATGTTGTAATTGCACTAATTTAAATTGTGTATATGTTTGCAACTTTTGAAAATTGTGTCGAATTCACAACTCGTAGAAATTAGATAATTTACCTTATTTTTTAAAAAAATTCGTGATATATAATTTATTAGATTTTCTATAGTCCCAAAATTCTAAGAAAATATAGAAGAGTAGGGGGGGGAATAAGGGCTAGGACAAGATACTAGCGGTAGGAGAGAACAAATGAGAAGGAACAAAGATAACAAAAATACTTTCTCCCTTATTCACCCGTCCTTGATATATATGTTAAATTTAAATCAGTAAGGATTTTATGAAAAAACTGATAAAAATATTATAAGTGGAGGATGGGTGGTCCCACTTATGCGAGTGAAAATATATTTTATTTTGGAAAATAACACATATTTGAGAGACGGCTCAAAAATAAAATTTTCACACATATGCATTAGGAATGGGAAAAATAATATTTATTTAATTTTTTTTTACCAAAAAGGACAAAAGAAAAAGGCGGAAAACGGAACGGGAAAAATGGTCACTTCAATTAGACGGGAAAGCGAGTGACAAGCAAAAGAAAAAGATAATGGAAACGGCCACTTGAGGGAGAGAGAGAGAAGGGGGATCAAAGTGTGTTGCCATAATCATTGTCGTTTCCCTTTCCTACAAAGAAACGGAGGCCACACCACTCTCAGCCGTGTCACCTCTAACACCCTCACCCACCTACGCCCCACACACATTTTCACATCTATAGTACAAACTTGATTTTCTTTTATTTTTTTTATTATATAAGTATACATGAATTTAAGGTTAATAAAAGAGAAAATAAAATCTCAGTCAGGCTTGATCAACTCCAATACACGATTATCGAATTTGTCGAATTGATCGGACCAAGCTAGCCCAATTTGACTCGAGATATCGAGCCAGAAGCATAAACTCGGGCCAGTCTCATTCAATATTGAGATCCTGTGTTAATTATAAAAATTGGGCTTATAATTTTTTTTTTTAAAAAAATATCATTTAAAAATAATAAAGGAGGAGATATAAACAAATTATCAATGTATAAAGATGAGAACAAAATAAAGAGGAGTGATATATGATTCCTATTTACAACTGTATACCTGCAGTTGTGTGTATTCTTGCAGTTCTAACATTATCAATTTTTTTATTGGACTTTAATTTATGATTAATTCAAATCTTTTATTGCAATTTTATGTTGCATCTCCTATTGCAACGATAGATGGTTACCACGCGTCATAAATATTTTCGAAATCAACAATTTTTATTTATTAAATATTCATGACGCATGACGACCATCCGTCGTTACAATAGAAAACACAGCACAAAATGACAATAGAAGATTCGAATCCATTTTGAGCCCTGTTCTGAAGAACTTTTTATATGCTAAGAGCCGGCCTGCATAAACTAAACCACAGAGTGCTGGATATAGCTTAAAAAAAATAAACTTTTTTTCTACTTTATATATATATATATATATATATATATTTTCCAATTTCTAAAAAAATTATCATCCTTTGTAGTAAAAAATAAAATAAAAATAAAAAAAAGTCGATTTTGACACCCTTTAAGCTATCAAACAATTTTTGTCTTACACAAAAGGCGCTCTATTTGATACGTGCAACTTACTTTGTTAGGGCAATTTGTATTTCCACATCAAAACATACATCATGGTTCATGCATACAGGTATATAATTAATCTTCGACTTATCTTTTTGTTTTTATTTTTTGTGACGGTAATATTTTTCAATTCTTTAAATTTTGTATAATGTCCATTTTGTATTTTTTCTACACATTGTCAGAAGTTAACTGTGCAAAATGGATGTAGGCCATTTGCCGTCTAATCTATGCATGGCTCTCGAAATAATATGCATGTAAACTAAGATCTACTACTATCAAACAATTAGTTAGAATTAGGGAAATAATATACAACTTGATTCGTCTATTACACTTCTCTTGCGTCTCTCATTTAAAAAAAAAATTATAGTACACATTATAATGTCATTTCTATTAGAATTGGGCTATTTCATCACTTAAAATACCTTATAAAATGGAAAGGTCAATCTATATGTAGAGTCCAAGTCTTTTCTCAAGTCGATTTGAGATCAGTGTTCTAAAAGAAGGCCGACTTGGCCGCCTAGAAGACATCTAGGCGCTAGAAGGTGCTGAACCTCCCGATTAATGGCAAGACGGTTTTCTCTAGGCGGCAGCGAATTAATCGGCATCTAGGTAGGTACCTAGTGGTCCTAAGCATGTATAGGCAGACCTAGGAGGATTTAGGTGGGCTAATCGGGGCCGGAAGGGCTGTAAGATTAAATTATATTTGAAAAATCATGAATTTCATACTCTAACTTATGGATATCATGATTAAATATATGAAAATTTGACCTAAACTTTGATGTTTATGTGAAAGATTATTAAGTTTGTGGAATTTGAGCTATTAATTAGCATATCATACATTTTTAACTTTTTTATATTGTTTGTATTATAGAACATAATGTAAAAATAGTACATTATAATTCTTATCCGCCTAGCCCGCCTAGAAACCGCCTAGAAGCCCGCCTAGCTGCCTAGACGCTAATCATCACCCCGCCGTCCTACTAGCGTTTAACGTCTTTTAGAACACTGTGTGAGACTAAGAGTGACTTTAACACCTTCAATTTCACATTGCCTATATTGGTTTATAGTTACGGCTGACGTAATGATGATATATTTAAGAAAGTTTATTATAGGTATATATACTTAAAAAAAATCCTAAGAAAAATTAAATTTAAAATAAACTAAACCATTAATGAAAAAAATATTGACATGACACTGTCATATCAGTTGTGAACACATTAAGTGTGCCACGATGGGTAGGAGAGCAATTCTGATATGAAATCTATATATGATCCATTATTATTTATTTATTAGTATTTGTGAAATTTTTCTTCAGGAACTGAATCAAAACCTTACGTACGCAATTTCTTCACTTATACAATTTGATCTATACGATTCCCTTTTCTACAGAGTTTCTAGTACGATTTTTTTATGGAAATGATTTAAATACCATAAAATAATAACAAAGTCAAGTAACTATAATATCAAATTATCAACCTTTGGAGTTCGGTATGGCATCAAATTAAAGAAAAAAAAAATTGTTGGTAATTTTGGGCTTCAATTATTAAGGTGTAATATTAGAGACTTAAGATTATTCTAGCAGCACGTCTGATTATCTTCATTAAACTTGGAAAAAGAAAATCAAAGTAAATTTTCGAGAGTGAGATTTATGGTTTTTGGTACCTTTCAAGAGGCACAATAAATATGTGAATATTTTTGTGTGTATTTTGCACATCAACATATATATACGTAGGGGGCCACATGTGATATGAAATCAATGGCTGCAACCCCACTTTGGTACTGAGTGTCTTGATTTTTCGCAGGCTTTGGAATTTTGTGAATTTGTTAGTGAATCTACTGTAGCCTTCACCAAGATTCAACCATATGTTTTCTATTCTAATCAATGTTGGTATTAAGTAGTGAAGGAACAGATCGGATAAATAAATAAATAAATAAATAAATAGGAAAGTTTAGATATTCTTAGGCAAACAGGTCTAAATAGTCATTTTAAAAATAAAAATAAAAAGTTAAATGTAGACATCATCGTAAAAATATATTAATACTCCGCCTGTCCCCCCGAAATAGTCTTTTTTTCCTTATTACGCTCCTCAGATATATTAAAAAAGGACTCAGATATATTCAAAAAGGACGGTCATTTCGGCGGGACGGAGGGAGTATTAATTACTTGTGTTGTAAGTAGAAAAGTTCACCCTGAATGAAAAAATCATGTGTCTATCACTCGAATGCAATGCGCCATCGCATGACTGCGCTTCGCATGATAGTGTAAAATATATTATCATGTGAATTGAGGGATCGCCCGGCAATGTTATGGTCTCGAAACGAGTTTAGCAAACACGTGTAGAGGGGAATGAATAAATGTGTGTAGTCTTATGA
Organism: Mentha longifolia; assembly: GCA_001642375.2. NCBI lineage: Eukaryota > Viridiplantae > Streptophyta > Magnoliopsida > Lamiales > Lamiaceae > Mentha > Mentha longifolia. The sequence continues at coordinate 14,258,026 of CM038117.1, forward strand.
CAACTTTTTGCATTTTACAACTCATTTGCCTCTTTCAGCGTATACTACACTTTGTAGTGAGTGGCGACAATGATACGCTGAGTTGTGTGAGACGCTGACTGCTTGGGAGGGGTCAGCTTATCAGTGTTCAGTATTAGTGTGCGCGCGGAATAGTGTATGCCCTTATTTATACTCGTTTTAAGTTATCTGGAAAAACTTTTTCCTTGGACGGTGAAAACGTGTGCATGCATGTGAGTGTGTCAGTGTATGCAGGAGACACTGATTTGGTGTCAACTTCTCAAACACTTAGAAAACAATGCTCTTTATAAATATGCAGTTTGTATATATAATGACAATTAAGTATACGTATGTGAAATAACATATTGATCCACAATTTTTATAGTGGTTTGTTGGTCAACTCGACCGACATCTCCACTTTTTAATGTTGGAGATGAATTCCTTTACTCATAATTATGTTGGAGATATTACTCATTTTTAGTTTTATCTCCTCCAGACACTGTATGATCGTTCTTTGAGTTATATACAGGTTGGGGGTCCGCCTAACCCCTCACCCTTCAAGGTGTTTTGATTAAAAAAAAATCATGGGGTTTCTAACGGGCACCCAAAAACCTATCAATGAGCAATGAGTTTACAACAGGCACTCATGAGCCTAACCAATGAGTCTATAGCGGGCACTCACAAAGCCTAATAGAAAACCATAGCTTTAACAGGTAGCTACAACCTAACACCTTAGCTTTACGGGGAGCTAAGACCCTAAACAACCTTCTCACTCCTCACTCTTAAGATCGATAAACTCTCGGCTTTGTTTGAGTTTGGATTTGGGTAAGTGTGGTTTCCAACTATGAGAAATCCTTCATAGTTAAGCGTATTGTAAGGTTGCGTTCTATTTCATGGAAATTATCATGGGAAAATAAGTAAAAAGAAAACAATCACCCTTTAAAATTTTCTTATTTTCCATCTTTTCTCACCTCCTTATCTATGATAAATAATTTTACTCTTTCTTCTCCTTCATTTTCACTCCAATGGAAGGAAAATATTTTCACTCCATGTTGATGGGATAATATTTTCCTTCCATTGGAGTGAAAAGAAAGTGGAAGAAAGAGTAAACTTCTTTATAATAGATAAGGAGGTGAGAAAAGGTGGGTAATAAGAAAAAATTTAAAGGGTGAGTGCTATCTTTTCCCTTCTTTTCCCATGATAATTTTCCATCAAAGAGAACGCAACCTGAAAGGATGAGATTTCTCTCTAAGACTTTGGATATAGAAATGTAAGCTCAATGGAAAATAGAAGTTTAGATAACACTAGAGGAAATTTTGCGAAATAAGAGTGTTCTTGGAGATATGAAATTTGGAGATCTTTTTTTTAGATAGATTTGGATTTGGCTTGAATAATATTTTATATCTTTTAGCGTTTGGCACTTCCTCGCAACCTCTCTACTTGTTCTTGAGCAGTCCTTCCGTATTTATAGTGAATAATCAATTTACTATCGGTTGAAGAGATAACATTTTGAACCTGCACTTTATCTTGGTGGTTGAATGTCTTCTGCCTTCATTAATTGATATCCTTCTTTTGTGTGTGATAGCAGTCAACTGACGCGGTCACCTTTTCCGCAGTTTCCTTATTTAGTATGCTTTTGTCTATTGTGATAATTATATCCATTTTTGCAGGCGGTCAGTGCTTTTCAGGCTTGTCTTCTTTCCGGAAGAGGAAACCTTAGATATCTGCAAATTTCTGACTCGGAATGTAGCGGAGATAGCAATTGTGCACTGTTCCGGCGATATCCATTGTCCTATAACAATCTTCCACGCATTCTTTGACTGTTGTGCCGCATTAATAAAGTGTACGAACTATTGCAGAGTTTGAATTTCGAAATTCAAACTCGAGTTCACTTCATCGCTTCTTGTGCATTCTCACGAGTACTTCATCAGTTCTGGATACTGTTGACTTAACGCTTGTACTGATATTGCTTTCTCGGATTAGCTTTGCACGAACGCTTTTCGTCAAGTCTCTTTTTACTTTCTACAAAGTGATTGCATATGCCTTGTTGCTTCTAGCACACTTGAAAATGTAACGCCTTCTTCGCTTTTCTTCACTTTGTTTCTCTAGCTTCGCTTGAATCGCTTCACTTGTGCTGGAACAAAATACACTTACAAAGGTATATCTAACAAGTGAGCTTTTCTAAATACATTGAAAATTACATGAAGTGATACTTGCAAATATCAAAAATAATAAGGGAATGTTCTATGGGGTTTTGGAATCTAATCAAAACAAATTGTATCATTTAAAAACATGTAAGATTTTGCTTCCCCTTAACAAATATTCCAACATGCGGCCCTGACCAAACAGATGGATCAAGAATGTGAAAGTCGGGAGAGGTTGGAGAAGAGAATGCCGATTTACTTGCTCGTCTCCAAACGGCATCATCTTCCCAGACCCAGACAGCCCCCCATCTCGATTCAGGGTTCTGGTGAACCCGATGCAGTCTCTAGACAACTACGTTCACGTCGAGGATGACGGCGGATCTGACGATCTAGAATAGACAGATCTATCTGGTTTCGTAAGAAACCAGAATTCCCATCAAGTGGTATTGATCGGACTCGTGTTTCCTTCCTTACAGGTAATCGGGTGTCATTGGACCTCGATTCTCCACGAATGGTGATGCGTGCCACCAGATCTGTCAGAACCGGACAAGCTACTCTGACAACTGGACAGACTAGTACCAGGACCGAGTCCAACGGTCTGCCTCTAAGTGTGCCGACTGGGATTCTTGAGCCAACACAAATGACACCTGGAGCTGGCCTGAGCCATGCAACCGTTGGATGGACAAGCCAGACACCACATGATGGCACTCGTCAACCAACCCATCTTGGAGTAGGCGCAACAACACTAATGGGTAGATCCACTCACATTGAACGTGGACTAGCCTATATTGCTAACCATCTGGAGCAACCGATCACTCATGTCCAGTCGGTAGCTGGTAGTTCATTCCCAAATTTGGATGTGGAACTAGCCCTCAAGCTGGCTGAAATGGAGGCGATGATCCAGCGGATCCCAGGTGTTCCGACTCCTATCTAGAAGAGTACAGTCAGTGCTGAGGTTGTTGTGTATAGCTAAAGTAAAAATGTTATTTTAGTATATACGACATGTATTCCACTGTTTACAATCACCTATCTGAGAAAATATATTAATAAGAATAAACCAAATATCTCATGTTTTAGAACACGTGGACGGTTCGGGTGTCAGGGAAATCACGAGCATTCAATAATAATTATGAGATATAAACAATGTCACAGTCGAGATAGCTCGGAAAGATGTCGGTATAGACTGCAACATAACGGTAGTGATGGGTCTCAGCCGCTAGTTATGTTGGTACGGTGGAACCTATTGATAGGATCACGTGAGATAATGTTCTTCTATATTGACCCTAAAAATAGGTGAAGAACTAGAGATCTCGAGATATAGAGATATGATCTTAATCTTGATAGGCTATTAGATATATATGTGTTGTTCATTGTTACTTTTGATTTGCAAGATAAGAGTCTATCGCAGCATCCCTGATTACTTGTCTCTTGGGTAACATGAGGGCACATGGTATGTCTAATTGGTTGTATCGAGTCACCGTGTCCGCTATAGGTTGAGATATCCCCTCAGGGAGTTCACAAGATTTATTATACCAAGTCATGTATGCAGATTAAGTTAATGTATAATAATAAGGGGTAAACGGGTACTACTTGAGGATAAGAAGAGGTTAATTAATTAGGAGCAGTTAGTGAAGCTCTAATTAATTGATGGATATCAGGATTCTTAAACACGGGGATAGCTCTAAATAAAGTATCGGCCCCAATCTACAAATTGAGACAGAGAGGTGATTCAGTTGTGACTCTTTAGTGGAATGCGTGACATCTCTAATGAAATAAATGTTATGGGTTGATCATGGGATTATTTCATCAGGTAAGGCTAAACTCTATCTGGTACATAGATCCCTGGGATAGCCCGAGAGTTCTTCGGGAATGGAACATAAGGTATAATTAAGCGATATCAATTTTGGACTGAAAAAAAGCATTATGGGCTCGGGCCCACAATGTGGCACCTACTGTATAGTAAGGGGCGCCTGTTTCAGCTTCTTCTGTCCATCTGAGCTCAATAATTGCACTCTGGCCCATTATGTAATATGAAATAAATTTATATCTAATTAATTAAGATTTATTCTTAATTATAGAATAGATAATTAATTTAATATTTATATAAAATATTTTCATATTATAATTAGGATTAATTCTAATTATTTAATTAAAATTTGTTCTGGTAATTATTAACTGAACTGAGCTTATTTAATTAAGCCCGCGTCTTAGTGGGAAAGGAAGTGAGAAGCACCACTTCTCCTATAAATAAGGAGAAGGAGATTCTGAAAAACCCTAATCTCATTCTCTGAGAAAGAGGCGCCGGTTTTTGCAGAAGAGTGAGAAGTTATTCCAGGTTCCAAAGTTTTGAGATGCCCACAAAGTCGGAGAGCTTCGAGGAAAGGGAATATCTCAGTAATCTAGACCAGTAGATTACTCAGTCTGCGAATTGAAAGGTATAATCTTTAAACTCAATGTATGATGTAATTGCATGTAGAATTATCACATGCAATTCGAAGATCAAGTGGGGAAAGGAACGCTTTCAAGAAGCGGTTCCATCAGCCAGCTGTTATGCTAAGCGGGAAGATCAAGAAGCGCTTTCAAGGATTTATTCACACGTATGATAAAAACGAGGCATGAAAGATCAAGTCTAAGGCAACCCATTTCACGATCATTCGAGGTAAACTATATAAACATTCTTTTTCTGGTCCATACTTGAAATGTGTTAACCCTGCAGCAGCAAAGTACATATTAGCTGAGCTACACGAAGGAGAATGTGGTAACCACTCCGGTGGAAGGAGTCTGGCTCAGAGGGCACTAACTAGCGGATACTATTGGCCGACTATGAAATCAGACTCAACAAATTACGCGAGGAAATATGACAAATGTCAACGATTCGCCCAAGTACCACACCAACCACCAGAGCCAATGATTGCAATCACGTCACCTTGACCATTCATGAAATGGGGAATGGACATCGTCGGCAAGCTACCAACTGCACCAGGACAGAAAGTGTTCATGCTAGCAGTAACCGACTACTTCAGCAAGTGGATAGAAGCGGAGGCCTTCCATCAAGTTAGAGATCAGGAAGTTAAGAACTTCATTTGGAAGGACGTAATTTGCAGATTCGGAATACCAAAGGAGATTGTCACGGATAATGGCTAGCAATTTATAAGCATCGACTTCCAAAATTTTATCAATTTTGGAACATCAAGCTAAGTTTTTCGACTCCAAGATACCCACAACCAAATAGTCAGGCAGAATCGAGCAACAAGACCATCATGAACACTATGAAGAAATGACTGGAGAAAGCCCAAGGGAAATGGGCAGACGAGCTGCTCGGAGTGCTATGATCATAACGAACTACAACCAGAACATCAACAGGAGAAACGCCATTCTCCTTGGCTTTCGGGATGAAAGCAGTTATTCCGACTGAAAGTGAAGTACTGACTACTAGGTATGAGCTGACATCGGATGATGAAAATTAGGCCATTATGTGTCATGAGTTGGACATGCTGGATGAAAAAATAGAACAAGTTATGATCCGATTAGCCTCATACCAACAAAATATGGCGAAATACTACAACATGCATACTCGCACCCGAACATTCCAGCCTGGAGATTGGGTGCTGAGACGAGTAATCCAAAACACTAAAGAGGCTGGTGCAGGCAAACTGGCCCCAACATGGGAAGGTCCCTATTTGATCACTAAGGTGGTCGGAAAGGGAGCCTACAAGCTACGAGCTCAAGATGGTCGTGACATATCTAACAACTGAAACGCGACACATCTCAAACAGTATCACACTTAACTCTATCTACATCTTCTATATATTATATAGTTGGTCTTACGAGACCAATAATTTTTTTCATATTGTTGCTAACACTTTCATGCAGGCCAATTCGGAACTACATCTAGGCTTGATCCCTCACGGGGGTATGTAGGCAGCTCTATGGAGTGCAGCCAAGATGTTTTTTATTATCTTTTCCCATGATTCTGACCGTTTTATGAAATAGGTCAGAACTACATCGGGCTTGATCCCCTACAAGGGTAGGTAGGCATCTCTACGGAGCACAGCCCCCCTCCCTTCCAACCTAGTTGGTCTAACCAAATAGGGGACAAAATGTGCAAAATATCACAATCACGCAACCAAACAACGAGAACAAGCTATCTCGAAAATACAAGGTACGTACCACGACAAATAATCCAAGTCCAAGTCAAGTTACTTAAACTTGCACTAGGGAGGAGAAGGGATACATACATCACATACATAGAATTTTTCAACAACCTAATATAATATGAGGAACGGTTTGAGTCGAAATGGAAGAACTCGACTCAAGCCAAAGGAAAGGAGGCATGCGATCCCGCGCAGTCAATCAAAGGAAACGGGATGCACACATTCATACAAATAGTCGACCATCCATACGAATAGTTAGCAAAATAGAGATTACTTAATAAAATAGGTAGTTCTCGAGGTTCATGATAAAAGAAATATCGTACACCTTTCGGGGGTACTTCGCCCCCCGAACCGGCTCTGCGTAGGATCTCATGTTATCCCAACATACACGTCGGTAAACAAAAATCGATAAAAATAATTGTGCTAGACTGTCTACTCTCTAATTAGAAAATTCTAACTAGAGAGTGGGGGACAAACTGTAGTGGGCAAAATCTATCCAATCGGTCCAAACCCAATTATCCATTATTAGTTAGCAGTCAGCAACCGGCCTAAGCCCGATCATCCATAAACAATCAGCAATCGGCAGCCGGCCCAAGTTAAGCGGCCTACCCAATCGGCCCATCAAAAGGCAAGAAGTCCAAATTCCCATCTATCAGGCTATCTAGACGGATATCCAGCGAGGGGTCCACTCAGTCAGTCGAACAAATCCAAGCCAAACTAACTAGCCGAAACAGTCGGAACGAGCCAATCGGGAGCAAATCCCCCATGATCTCAACAGAGGGATAACGGCTAGGTTTTAATGAGAAAACCCTAGACGCAATAGCCGTCCTATATATTCCGCCTGCTAGTCACGTTGACGGACACGATCTGATGACTGGCATACTCTCTCTAGCAATCGGCTCTTCCGTTCTCTGACTACTACCACCATGCTCTTTTCCAGTCGGCAGCAAGCGGATCTTATCAGACGGACTTCCGTCACCACCATCACCTCATCATCTACGTTCACCACCGATCCGTCTCCGACTGGAACTTCGACCAATCGTAATATATTATTTTCCGTCTACTTATATTTACTTTACTTTTCCGACTATTTATTCTGATTACTGACTTGAGCATCGAAGGTCCTTCGGCTGACACCCCCATCGGTATTCCACGAAGGGCTCTTACGTGTGTTACTTGTGTTAACCTGATCTGGACTTATTAATAATTGAGTCCACATACTACTCTTTCTAGCACATACTATAAAATTTGGGTGAGATCGTGTTCCACTAATTTTTAAATTTTAATAACAAAATCTTTAAATTTTAATATGCACTAGTTAATTTTAGATTCATCAATCCTACTTAACTAATAAAATTAAAATTTTATACTAAAAAATAGTATTAAACCAAATTATAATATGTTGAAATTGATGAATAATTAAAAATAATAATAATAATATTGATTTTATTAGACAAATTGTAATATCAAAGTTAGGATAGAGAATTCATGTACAACACCGCAGACAACGACATAAAATCACAGCTACACCACCAGCAGGAAAAAAAAAAAAAAAAAAAAAAAAAAAAAAAAAAGATCTATGAAACGACGAAGATAAAACAAAATAGAAAAATCAAAAGTAGGTCGATTTAACGTGATTCGGCAATATGCCTACATTTTGATCTACGATGAACGAGAAAGATTATGAGTTATAATGAAAGAACAGAAAAAAGAATAAATTTATGCACAATCCCTATTCCAAAATGCTTTAAAAAGAATAAATTTTAAACCCGAGAGGTTAGTATCACAAAATGCGGGATTAATTGCCTGATTTAAAAAAATAAAAAAATAAAAAATGGTGCAAAATGGAACAAAAGTTGGAAGGGACACACTTGGGTCAGCCGGAGGCACCGTGTGGCCGGGCTAAAACAATGGCACTTTTATTCATATAAATCGGCACTTTTTTGTATAAAGATTGACAGTTTTTAAAAATTGTCATTTTATTCGTAAAATAATTATGTTAAACATTGACACTTTTATTCATATAGATTGACATTTTTCTGTATAAAGATTGGTACTTTGGGCCCGGCCGCACGGTGCCTCCGGCTGACACAAGTTTTAGTCAAGTTGGAATAGGGTGTGGGCCCGTGTGGCAACGGTAGTGGGCCAGTGGGTATATGTTATTAGTTATTTTCCTGCTCAAAATAAGAAAAATGTATTAGTATTATAATGTATACTTTCCATGAAACAAGCAGCAGACCTTGAACAAGACCCAATTCGCCTTGGCTGCATATTGATTTTGTGTAGATATGTACTACTCCATACTACGTATATGCTATTGCATGTTCAAATTTATAATGATATTCTCTTCACATAATCCACACTGAAGTTGATGGAAAAACTTCGACGATTTTTCAAAATTAAAACTCAACAGTCAAATACGTAGATCCCACACGTTACATCAATACTAGAAGAGAGATTACATTACTACATCACATCCAAAGAATTGCAGTTGAATGTGGTTAGGCACTACTTTGCCTCGAAGCTTTTGTTGGAGGTAATCTGCGAATCTCAGCTGTGATTCCACTTCCAGGTAACCAAAGTCGTCTGCCGATAACTATTTTCTGAAGCGCGACGCAATCATCCAAAATGTACATCACCAATTCCACCATATATCATCACTCACGCCAAGGTTATCAAACATTTGGAGCTCAAACACTTTGAGATTTTGGGGCTTTGGTCTCTCAACATTCGGTATAACTCCAATCCATGCATTCGGAACTATAAGGGAGCCATTGACCTGCATATGAATATGAAACAATGAAATAACACCAAGATACCAGAATGTGAATTCTTCGAGACACGGAGATGCCCTTATTTGGTATGCTTTTGTCTCTTTTGTTGCATATATCCCTTTCTTAACTTGAGACCACGTTACTTTAAGCTTTAACTTTTGCTTTCGTCAATGTGCATCAGGGAATGCGAGCTGCTCATTTGATGAACACACACGACAAATATAACAAACATGTTAAGTCAAGCTTCAGGTGAGACCTGATCAACCATCTTTTTATCTTCACATCAGAGTATGGTGCTGACTTCTTTGGACGCTAACACTTTACGTGTGCTGACTCAGATCATCAGCATCAGCATAACTCTCTTCAGCATGTCTCTCATCGGCATCAGCATAAGCTTTTCCTTGACTTTATATCTTACAGTCTTGAGCCTGTGAAGATAAAGTTTAACCCTAAGCTCCTTAACATTTGAGCTTTCTAGCTATGTTAGAATAGATTTGACAACATCTTTTTAGGGGACTAAGACGTTTTGAAATTCAATCAAAACACATAAATTTATTCCATTGAAAATTGATTCCAATGAATTTCCCCTAATTTTAACAGTTTTTAGGGACATTTTATAAATTGAAGAAGTTTAGTTGTTTATTTGAGGGGGAAAAAAAATGCATATATTCATGCTGATTTGAGAATGGGTAAATTGAGAGCCATATATACCCGTGCCTTATATCTTTATAAAACTTGGGCTTTTTGAATCATGTTAAAAATCTCGGGGCGGGCTCCTTGTTCTGGACTAATTCATAATTGAGTCTACATGGACATACTACTTTTCAGCACATATAAAATTTGGTTGAGATCGTGTTCCACTAATTTTAAATTTAATAACAAAATCTTTAAATTATAATATGCACTAGTTAATTTTGGATTTATCAATCATACTTGACTAATAAAATCAAAATTTTATGCTAAAAATACTACCTCTGTCCCTTTCAAACTGAGTCACTTTTTTCAGCAATTTTTTCAAGCGTTTTTTAGCATCTTGATGATGAGTTTTAAAATAATTTTTTGAATTTTTTTTTCATTTACGGGATACTAGAAGTGTTGTAGTATCCCGTAAATGAAAAAAAATTAAAAAGTTATTTTAAAACTCATCATCAAGATGCTAAAAAACGCTTGAAAAAATTGCTGAAAAAAGTGACTCAGTTTGAAAGAGACGGAGGGAGTAGTATTAAACCAAATTATAATATGTTGAAATTGATGAATAATTTAAAAAGAAAATGATTTTAGTAGACAATTTTAATACTATCAAAGTTGGGATAGAGAATCCATGTACATAAAACTCAATTCCAATTGTTAATCATGTTGCTATGATAACACGGCATACAATGACATAAAATCACAGCTGCACCATCAGCAGAAAAAAATAGATCTATGAGACGATGAAGATAAAACGAAATAAAAAAAATTAGAGCACCTCAATTTAAAGTGATTCCGCAATATGCCTACATTTTGATCTACTTTGAACGAGAAAGATTACGAGTTATAATGAAAGAACAGAAAAAGAATAAATTTATGCACAATCCCTTCTATTTCTCCCACACCACAAATGTTTCATATATTATGACTACTTTTCAAAATCGGAGAACATGTTGAATATCACATCAACCCAAAATCAACATGTAATCAACAACAAAATCGTCTTATGATAATAGAACGATATCACATCAACAATATCGTTATATTGGAAGATTAACAAAAAAAAAAAAAAGTTCCCAAGACTAGATTATAACTAGACAATTGAAAAGGCAAAATTTCAAAAATCTATAGATCATTATCTGACTAAGACAATAGATTAGAAAGTGTTTTTTCTTTAAATATTTTTGTAAGAATTCTATAAGCAGCTAAAGTTGGATGAGCAGCATCCCAAAATAAGTACTTTGATGGATTTGGGCATACTTGAGCATATTCACTACACAGAGGTCCCAATTCTATCGAACCAGTTCCACAACATCCCTCATGTGTGATCTCCAACCCTAAAACAAAAAATTTAAACCACATTATTATTATTTGTTAGATCAAATCTCATGCTGAGAGTAACAAGCACGTAAAAAAAGAAAAAAAAAAAGGAAAAAAAAAAAAAATAGAAGGTGGAATGGCTTACCAAATTTGTTAGGATTGTTAATCATGTCCATCATAGGATTGTAGACATCCACATAAGCAAATTTGCATTGTGGCATTTCTATATTCAACCTTTTAATGAGGACTTGGAGCTTGGCATTGTATTGTCGTGCATCTGAGTTATGCCGACTCACGCACTCACGCGTGGTCGAAGACGAAGTACTGCTGTTATTATTGTTATTGTTATTGTTATTGTTGGTGTTGTTAAGATAAAAACTTGAGATGTCCATTGGAAGGCATCCCAACGGTGGCATCCCCAACACCCCAATTCGTTTTGCACCTTTCGTGTACAATTTCTGCATATTTGTTATATATATACCCAATAAGAAAGTGAACACATAAAATAAGTAAAATAGAATACCATTGTTAGACATGCAACCAATGAAGGTGAATGATAATGTATGCGGATATATATATAATGTTTGGTTCGTGTAGAAATAAGTCATAGCGTAAGAAATGAGAATAGATCTGAACCATTGATCTTACTATGATTTACTACTGATATTGATGAAAGCATGGTTGCATTATACAATAAGCATTAATTTACTTTAAGCATCAAACTATATATAAATATATAAGCATAATTACAAGCATATTTAACCATAATTTTGGATAGATTTAAGTATTTTTCACATATTCACACACCATGACTTATTTCTATATATATAGTTTCGGAGGGTTGGAAATTGAAAATATGGATAAGAGAAAAAAAATATAATAAACTCAGAATGACAAAGTAAATTAGCTAGGAAACTTTTGCATGTATAGATTCAATCTAGATCTTCAATTATATTTTCAAGTGTCATCTTTTATTGCATTAATGAATAATCGATTACTACATGTTAAAAGTATTTTTAAAATAAACAACAGTTAAAAATTTTAAAAATAAAAACGACTGATTTTCGGTAATATTAAGGATCCAAATTGGTATATAATAAAACGATAATGCAACCATTATATGCAAAAAAATGGTTGATTTTCGAAGTTAATTTCTCTAATAACACTTGTAAATCATCTCTAGATACAATAGAAGATGTGATAGATCTAACTACCTACATATTATAAAAAGATATGAATGTTGTCCTGTAAGTAGTGGGGACACATTTAACATATTCACGGTTGATGTACAGTATCATCATGTCTGTATATTTTTAAAGTGAGATTTAGATTTTTTAGCTGAGTTTAATTTTTAGAACGTATATTAATATTTATAACAAATTTATCAAACTGCGGTGTTTTGGCACATTAGTATTAAGTATATGACATATTAAGTGTGTCCACCAATCATTTTTTCTTGGGAAGAAGTTAGAAAAAAAGGGAAGAAAATGCGAAGGAGTTACCTTAACAAAAGTCTCAAGATTTGATAGCAAGAAATTATGGTAAGCAGAGAGAGAGTATTGGAACTTCTTAAGGGGCAGAGGGTAGTAATTCTCCAACATATCATTCGCTCCGCCGGAAACCAAGAACAACGCCGCCTCTACCACCCTCATCGTCTCCTTAAGGCCCTGATCCCTCTCCATACTATCGTACACCTCCACGAAGTACTCGAACTGCCTCGTCATGGTGTGCACGCCGACCTCGAGGGCCGTGACGTCATCGAAGCCGGAGCACGCGGAGGCGAAGGTGACGCCGGTGGCGTACTCGTCGACCACGCTGGGTTGAATATCCGGTTGATAGAGGCTCAGGTACGCCGGCAATATGGTTTTGTAGCCGAAGTCGGCGACGAGGATGTCGGTGGGCAGCTCGCCGTTGCTGAACCTTCCCCTCTTGATCGGCATGTTGGTGCCGTAGGGAAGGTGGTCGGCGCGGCAGATGGTGGGGAGCTTGTTGTTGTTTCCGGCGTCGAAGATGGAGTCGCCGAATGCGTATATGGCGGTTATGTTCCCGGTTGCGGTGGCGGAACCGAGGGTTGCGGTTGTGAGGAGGAGGAGGAGGAGGATGAGGAGATACTTGTTGTATTCCATTTTGTGCATGTTTTTTTTTTTTTTATTTCAGTGTGTCGACAATGAGTGTATATATAGGTGTATGAAGGGAGAGAGAATCGATGAAAGTAGAGAGAGAGAGAGAGAGATTTGTGAGATCTAAGAGTTTGAAGTGGCGAGATTGTAGTTGTTCATTTGGCTATTGGCTTTTTGTATGGGTTTTGGTTTACTGAATTCTTTTCGTAGAGAGAGAGTGGAAAGTTTCAAACAAGTGAAGTTTAATTAATTTATTAATTAAAGTTTCAGTTCTATAATTGCGGCGTTTGTCTGAAAAACTACTTATTAATCTCTTTTGTTATAAATGTTCAACAACAATTAAAAACTTGAAATGATTTAAAATTCATAATTGATATCATTAATTTTATCACTTATTACACCTTAAACCCTAAACACTAAACATGTCAATTGGTATAAGACGGCTTGATTTGGTATACATGCATATTGAAATGGGACAGATGGAGTATCCAATTTTAATACTTTATAATGATGAGTTTTAAATTAGATTTTTGGAATATAATTTATTTTACAGAGGACTCCAAGTATAATGCCCCAAGTTGAGTACTAGAAAAACGTCTATTGCGTAAAATACCACTACATCTATTAAAGAGGTGAGTTTATAACGCCTGAGATATAAGATAAGTGTTAAAATTCTAACAATTTTATGTAAACAGTAAATTGATATATGTCAATTGGAACGCAGATTTAGGACAAAATTAAACATTCAAATTGGTATTCCTCCCTTGTTATAAAATACTATGAAACTTTCAAATCAATTGTGGACACAAGACAGTATTAGCTACGTACAAAGTCAATAACCAAATCTCAGAAACTTGAGGTTCTACACGCATTCACATGCACTCTCTCTCTCTCAATTTGTGTCCTATAAATACAGACAGTCTCAGTTCATTCACACTCATACATACATACATAATTAAGGAAGAATGATGGAGAACAACAGCTGTCTCCTTCTCCTCCTCATCTCCATATATATGATGGTGGCTCTCCAAATGGCGGCCGCCGCCAGGCCCGCCACCACAAAGCTGAGCGGCATATACGCATTCGGCGACGCCGTCTTGGACCCTGGCAACAACAACCAGCTCGTTACCATTTGCCGCGCCGACCACCAGCCCTACGGCATGGATTTTCCCAAGAGAGAGCCCACGGGGAGGTTCAGCAACGGCAAGCTGCCCGGAGATATCCTCGTCTCCGATCTGGGCATCAAGGACCTGCTGCCTGCCTACTTGGACAAGAACCGGAATGACGAGGAGCTGCTCACCGGCGTCAGCTTCGCCTCCGCCTGCTCCGGCTACGACGACCTCACCGCCAACGAGGTGAACGTGCTCACCCTCACCACCCAGTTCGAGAACTTCCAGAAGGCCTTCCAAACAATGCAGGCCAAGTTCGGGACTGAGAAGGCGGTTGCGGCCGTGGAGAACGCCTTGTTCCTGCTCTCGGCTGGCTCCAACGACATGATGGATAATTACTACCCTATAATCGAGAGAAGGGTGTACACTCTCGAGGAGTACCATGAGAAGTTGCTCACTAGCCTCGACCACTTTGTCAAGGTACGTACCTTTAGGGCTGTCAATTTTTGATACGACACGATAACCCGACACGAACAGGCATGAAATTAATTGGCTAGTGTTGAGGCTTATCTTGTTCGTGTTCTTGTCGTGTTGACACATTAAGGACACGCAATTATCGTGTCGTGTTCGTTTCGGATTCTTGTCGGGTTCGTGTAACCCGATAACATTTATTTATTATTATTTTAATTTTTTTTAAAATTATTTTATTTATTTATTTATGTTTGTGTACGTGCAGATGAAGGTCTAGTCGTGTTTGTGTACTGTATTATTTTCATATAGCTTATCATGTCGCTTCGTGTTATTATTGTGTCGTGTCAACCTGAATAAAATTGTGCCGAAATAGTGTTCGTGTCGTGTCCATGTTTGAGCAATTCGTGTCGTGTTCGGGTTCGGGTTCAACAAATTCTTAACAGGTTGTGTTCTGGTTTGGGCTTAACAAGTCGTGTCTTTATCAGGTTGACACGATAGTGACCCAACCTGCACAATTTGTCACTCCTATGTACCTTAGTTCATTTCAGTTATAACGCTCAGTATAATTATAATAATGCATTCGTATTCAAATGCATGCAGGAATTGTACAATTCGGGTGCCAAACGGCTGGCCATCGTCGGGCTTCCGCCGTTGGGGTGTGAGCCGAATGAGGTGGCAGCCAATTTGAACTTCACAACCTTAAAGCATGAGTGCCGGAAGGAGCACAACTCGGATGCGGAAGAGTACAACAGGAAGCTTCAAGGGAGGATAAAGACGATGATGGAAGAGATGCCGAAGATGAAAATAGGGTACATGGATGTCTACAACCCTATCATGGAAATGATCAACAGGCCAGATGCCTTCGGATTCAAGGCAACGACGGAGGGTTGCTGTGGAACTGGTTCAGGGGAGGTGGGGCCCCTTTGCACTGTGTTTGCTTCCTTGTGTCAGCAGCGCTCCGACTATTTGTTCTTTGACGCAGCTTATCCTACCCAGACTGCCTATCAGGATCTCACCGACATTTTCAAGCAAAAAGTCCTCCCTCCTCTCCTCAAATACTAGTACTAGTAATTCTCTTACTTTCAATTTCAATCCCACCTTTTCTTTTTCTTTATTAAAAAAAAAAAAAAAAAAAAAAAAACACACTAGTTGAATCCTATATATATATACGTATCTAGCTTATCAATAGCTAGTAGTTTATTTCCTTAATTTATGTAGTTTACTTATATATTTAATTTAATTCATATTCATATTTTATTTAGTTAATTTCCATATATTTTTTTTAATAAATGAAAATGAAATAAATAAAAGAGAGAAGACAAAAATTTGGGTGAGGTGTGGCCGGGTCAAAGTGTCAATCTTTATACAGAAAAGTGATAATCTATACGAATAAAAGTGTCAATCTTTAACATAATTATTTTACGAATAAAATGTCAATTTTTAAAAGTGTCAATCTTTATACATAAAAGTGATAATCTACACGAATAAAAGTATTAGTGTTTTAAGCCGGCCGCACGGTGCCTCTGGCTGACCCAAGTGTGTCACAAGAGAGAAAAGAGTGATAATTACAAGACGAATCTAGAGATTAAAGACTGATTTAATTTGAGCCACATCCTAACTCTTAATTAAGTCAGCGAATTGGATTGAAGATTGCACCGACATTGTACCTAATTATATACAGTATATGCTTTCAATTTTGTTGAGAATAAAAGAATTTGAATTGCATGTTCACTTCCAAAACAATGCTCCATAGACACACGTCCTTGTGCACTTTTCTTTCTAATCTTTCTCCAATTAATTAGCTAAAATTCATGTATATAAATTGATGTATATATTTGAGGATATAAGGATGAACATGTTAAAATTGTAAATAATTTTTATTGAATTTTTAATTGGGAGGCTCTACAAAGAGCAAAACAGGGCTACGTATAGAATTACCCTAAAGTAAATTCGGCCAGTTTATTGGGCTTAGCTCAATCCGAATTAATTAATTTGGAAGCCCAAATAGATTTAATTAAATCCGAGCCCAAGTGTTATGTGCAGCATACTTGATCTTGTAACAACACTTGTACGTTTTTTTTTTATACTTCCTAAGACAAAACCGTTTTACCTTTGGGGAAGCTACACCAATTTATGAAAGTACTAATTATCAGGGCGTAAAATTCCTTCTTTAGGAGAGTTCTGTTCGATTCCATTTATTTTAATCATTATTTTTTATTCTTGTATTTACATTCTATTTATATTTTCGTTGTTATTTTTTATTCTGTTTGTTACTAATTAGTAACTTTTATATTATGATAGTTATTGAACGTGTATATGAGTAGTTATGTTTCCCAAAAGCAAATTTTTGATTGAGATAGCAGAAAGAAAGAAAGAAAGAAAATCAGTGTTTTTAAACCCAACTCGGACTGGCCGGTTCGACCGGTTTAACCTTGAACCGGTCGGCTATCCGGTCCAGTTCAGTAGTAGACGGGTTATTATTGTGCCCCGGAGTGACCTGGTCAAACCCGGTCAGAACCGGTGACCCGGTTCAATTAAAAAAAAAACTTATGTATCTTTTGAGATTCAAACTTGTGACATCTTTGTTTAAAGACTAATGTGATAACCAACTGAACTACCTACCAACATGTGATGGGAAGCAATTATAAATATATTTAACCATATATTACTACTGAAATCAATATTGAAATAAATTTTATCATGTTATTAGCAATCAATATTTTTTATAATTATAATTTGAGTTTAGTTGATATTTATTATATAAAATTGACATACATAAAAAGACGATTATGATAATAAAACAACATATAAAAAATAATTAGTTGGAGTTTTGTAAATGTAGTACTAATTTAAAACTGATCTTAGTATATATTTTGATGTGAAAATATTTCATTTTATTCAGTGCATAGTTGAACCAATTCCATTAATTTATATATTATTTTTCATTTGATACAAGTATAAAATTTAAAACATGTTGATAATTCAAATATTTTAAATTGAATACTATAATATAATAATATATTTACGAGTCATCCCGGTTTTTTAAAAACGGGTCAACCGGTCGGACCGGTGACCCAGTGACCCAATTGAACGACCGGTTCAATGTCCGGTCCGGTTTTCAAAATATTGAAGAAAATTAGAGATCTTCTTATGAAATTCTATCTCAAATTTTAAAGAAAATTTAATCAAAATTCGTGTACCACTAAATTGAGATAATTAAGGCAATTAAAATTGTCCGCGTTAGTGAAAGTAGACGCTGGGATAGGAGAATGGAGAAGAGATCCGGAATATTCTTTGATATTCCATGACACGATTCCTAGTTTCCTTGAAAGATGGGTTTTTTTTTTTTTTTTTTTTCCTGTGATATTTGAACCTCTGATAAATCGGAGGAAAAATATCTTATCATCTGAGTTATGTCTTGTTGTCCCTTGAAATACCCGACTGATGAACAGTTGATTGGAATTGCTACAATAACTTTGAAAGAATTAAATAAATACTAATTATTTAGATAATAGAAAAGTGAATAGTGTTATTAGATCTGTTAAATAAAGACATTCTAAAATTAAAAAAATAAAATAAATGAGATGCTCAACTCATTTTTCTTACTGGATTTTAAAATGAGATGGTAATCATTTTTATTTTATTTTATTATATCAGCAGTGGACACATTAAGTATGCTCACGATAGGTAAGGTAGTGTTTGTGTATTTAGTGTTTTAGTGTAACACTTATCACGTTATAAACTCACTTTCTTCACCGAGAAGATCGGTTCAAGGAAGCATTCACAAAAGTTAATTTAAGAAAATTGGGTCTAGTTCCCAATACGGCAATGCCCGTAAAGAAGAATGATCTACTACTCACCGGGATATGCTTAATGTGTCTATGACTGATGTGGCGATATATTTAAGAAAAATTATGACTCCGAATTAATATACTCTATAAAAATAAATCTTACTAAAAAAACTAAACCTTGCTTAAAAAAACTAAACCCTAAATCAAAAACGTGGTAGTGCCACTTCAGTCGTGGACTCATTAAGTGTGTCCATGGTGGGTAAGGAAACATTTCAGCCTGAGTAAATAGGTCTTATACAAATAAATCAAAAACAAAAATTCTGGAGACAAATTAATTAAGATCTGCATTGCTCAAATTCTTTAAGTTTATTGCATCCCCCAAAGCAAAAAAAAGACCCACCTATCTTTCAATAATCAAGTTGAATAATATTGTTGTCTAATCTAGATGAGAACAATTAGTCAGTACACTAAAATAGTTATTAATTTATCCCTGCAAACAAGTCAAGATCAAGAAACAAACAAAACAAATAAAATCTGTGCATTGGCATGGACAAGTAGTAGTACTTGAGAATCTCACTCAGAAATTTTTGTCCCATTCACAAACTCAGATCTAAACTATTCTTCCTAACAACGCCATGATCTTCTTTCGATGGAGAAAGCAACGATAGAGACAAGCTGCTATCGATCTCTTCATGATCTACGGTTTTCACCTTCTTCTCATTCTCTCTCGTCGCCGTTTTTAGAGAGAGGGTGAGATCAAGATTCACCTGATCAGTAGATGATAGCTTTCTTTTCAATGTGCTCATCCCTTCTTCGGGTGCCATTGA
The DNA here is from genome assembly GCA_001642375.2 of Mentha longifolia. NCBI lineage: Eukaryota > Viridiplantae > Streptophyta > Magnoliopsida > Lamiales > Lamiaceae > Mentha > Mentha longifolia. Next base: position 14,277,423 of record CM038117.1, read on the forward strand.
TGCTTTCTCCAGCGGGCCACGAAAGAGACGAGGCACGTGCTCCACTCCTTGTTCTTGAGGTTTTGTTGATGAATAGAAGTTTGGAGAGCTTGTTGCAGTTTGCCAAAATCTTTGGGTCATCAAATTTTTTTGGTCATTTTCAAGAAATTTCCAAGAAGCCCTTGATAAGTAATTGTTACTATGATTTAAGGAAGGCTCATACAATCCATTTCTGGTAATGTTTGAAGCTGCCCAGCTGCTATGATGACTGTTTATTGAACTGCCCGGGCTGCCCAGAAGGACATTATCTCTATATCTGCAATTAAAAAATAATAATAATTGGGGAAAATTATGAGAAATTAGGGTTAAATTTAGCTCATCAAGAAAGAAAATGGAGAAACAATTACTTTTTGGACTGCTTTTAAAGAATATATATATTAATTTTGGCATACCTCAAGCTGGAAATTGGTGTCTGATTGAAACTGTGTAGCATTGGAAGTTGGCTTAGGTTATATATATGTCGATCTCCGGCATCAAGTAGCAGTCTTTGTTGTGAAATAACTGTTATTAATCAATTAATTAATTTCCTCAAATAATTAGTATAGTATCAAATTAAATTCCAGCATGAGAAACCCTAATTTTTGTATTTCATTAGATGTGTGGATTACCTTCATTTGGATCATCAATCTTCTTACTCCTGTACATCTGATTGGAACAAGATTTATTCAATTAAATCTGAAATTAAATCTTTAAAAATTCAAAACAGAAATCAAAGCAGAAATAAAAGTGGGACTTTTTTTTAGCTAATTAATTAGTACTTTCATCAATCACAGGATTTCATACCTGAAGATGGCTCTTGACATGAGCAATACTAAGCCCTTTAACATTCATTAATTGAAGCACCAGTTTAGGCGTTGCCTCTGCAAAAAAACATAAAAATGTAAGTTTTTTATTTTATTTTAAAAAAGAAGTATTGATTAATACTCTATGAAAATGAAAGATTTTTGAGGGCTCACTTTCTTCTCCGCCTAGCCTTTCAACTGCATGAATGAAGCAGAGATGGAGCTCCGGAGTCCATCGAAGACGAGGGGTTTTGGAGCGAACATACTGCCTCACAGATCCAGAGCTTGCTTTCTTGCCATTGTTTTCTTCAACTGTGCTATTGCTTGAGCTGTTTCCCTTGGTCGCTTTGCTCTCGTTGTCAGCCTCTTCGTCTCCTTCAATCTGGTTTTGGAGGCCACTGCTCTTCGAGTTCTCCGTATCTTCGATTTCTGAGTTTGTTGTAGCTCTTTCCATGTTATAAGATCAAATGATCTAGAGAAAATTCAAGGTTTGTGTGTTATGATCTGATCTCAATTCTTTCTTTTTTGGGGTTTTTGTTTTTGTTTTTTGTTTTCTTATGGGATGAGGAAGAGTAGATGAAGTAGTAGGGGAAGTTGTTAGAATTGGGAAGAAAAATCCTTGTTTAGGAATATAAAGAAGAATTCCTTCTCTCTTTCTCTCTCTCCTCCACCATAGTTTTACTTTTGTAGGTGCATGTTGTCCTTTATATGGCTCTATCAACCACTTAGAGGAAGATGATTAATTATGATCATGATGTTGATGATTATATTTTTATGCAATTATAATTAATAATTGAAAATTGTATGCTTAAATAAAGGAGTAGGAACTTGTATATTGACTCGAATATTATCGTTGATTCAGAATGTTTCTTCTTGGATGACCATTAGTCAAAAATTAAGATCAACCGACCGAAACTACTCAGCAGTATCATGGGATTTTCACTACATTAATTAATTATTGTAAAACCCATATTTTCATCTTGAGCAGTTAATTACATTTCTTTGCTTATGCATTTTTCTGTCAAATCCAACTCAATAGGTTAATCTAATTAATCCATTTTTATAAGGTTTCACGCATTTCCTATCTCGATTTTACCGTATCCCAAATATTAATTTTTGTTAATTTCATAATATTTTTTCTAAAAATATAAATTGTTATATTGTGATAAATCATAATAAATTTGTATAACTAAAAATGGAAAATTTTAAAAATAATATACGTTAGTTTTGAATTTATCAACCGTATTTTAGCTAATAAAATTGAAATTAAATTCAAAAAATAATTATAAAACCTAATTAGATGAGTGAACCCTATAAAATAATTATAAATTCAAATTTAAACATAATAAATTTAATTATTTGAAAAAAAAAATGCATAAAACTAATAGAATTTGATGTTTGGGTCACAGTTGGGACATAAAATTTGGGAAAGACTCTTCCAACGAAAATAAAATGTTTCATTATCTTATACTTCATATACATTCAATATGAATTTCATCTTTTCTGAGACAGAGGGAGTATATCTATACTAACATAACATTCAAGAATATATATATTTACTTGATTACATTGCAAACACATTTAAGTGCGTGCATAGCCACATTTTTCAAGATCGACGTATCTTTGTAAAAATAAAAATGAGCTATAAGTTTTGATGCATGTGCAAAATGGATCCATGCACACATAATAGTAGGAGTACCAGAGAGGATGAGGATGAGAACTGACAATATAATTGTCTATTGATTCATCTCATCAAAAACAGACAAAACTTCTTCAGACAAGAATCAAGAAAACTGTCTCTTCCTGCACTTTGTCAACAACCAATTCAAGAATCTGTCTTTTAGATTCAAAAATCTTACCTGATTATTTGATTACTTTTCGTTTTTTTATTTTTTATTTTCTATTTTATTGTGGATTCATTTTTGTAAAAAAAAAAATAATATATTTATTTTCTTTCTTGCTAAAATTATATGCTTCCGATCTTAGTTTGCCATAATATTAGGCTATTAATTTTAGAATGTACTCCATAATGCAATAAATGAGCACGTTAAATGAAGTGAAATACAGCATTTCTTTAATTCTTTTGTTTAACTTATTTTATTTCAATGTGGGCGGGCATCTAGCTACTGCTGTCAGCTTAGTCAACTATCTCATGTCTCATGCAAGATAATTATTTTGTTATAAGTTCTGAATTTCGAGATTAATTAGTTTCTTTTTATTTTAAAATCATATCTCTCATCTCTGAATTTAATAATATAATATTGTGCATATAAATACCACTTTATTTTTACAATGATATACTTAAATATGTTCAAAATTGAAACCAATATTATCTCTTATTATTCTTCAAAAGGCTAAAAAGAAAAAGTTGTTAGATATATACCTCGTCATTTTTGTTGGGATCTGTCAATGTCCTAGCACTAATGAGATTCATGGGGGGATTTCTTTTGTTGCAGGAAATTAGAGCTCAATATTCTACGCTCGTGTGTATTGTCATTGGGATTAATTGGACTGTGGAGAGCAGCACAAAAGTTGTTTATTTTCAACTAATTCTAAAGAAATAATCCTTTTTTTCCATTATTGATCACAAGCATCTTGCCTACAATTCACAGCCAACTCAAAAATCGTAGCCCTTTTTCCCTTGTGACATTGTGAACAATAAAGGGGGGATTTCTGCATGCCCATTTCCTCACAAATAATGCCCATCATAAAGTAACACTCCATACCATAAATTTATTAAAAAAGATAAACTAGTATTTTAGGAAAAATTTTTCAAATTAAAAAACAAAGAGAGAGAGAAAGAAATTGTAAATTAAGTAGAATAATCTTTGATCCGATTTAGTAGGTCAGACTAAATTTGTGGAATGAATAGAATATATTATATATCATATTTTCTCTTACTATAATATAACAAAATCCAAAAATAATGCCAGATGCTTAAAAATATATAGATTCTTGCCACTAAGAACAAAATAATCTTCGGGCATGGTTGATATGCAGAAATAGTCCAGGACTGGTTGGTATGCCAGTATCAACCATTCCTGCTTCTATTCCTAATCCTATGGTTGATACTGCTAGTCATGAATGACCATTCTCGTAGGAATCAGTAATCCCATCAACATAGGATTAGCCATTTCTCCCACTCCTCTAGGTATTAACTAATCCTCACAATCAGGAATGAAATTTATTCGATTTTTTTAGAAATTAATCTTACTTATGAGTTATGATATTGACATAACTTTATTAAACTTTGCCGAGAACCTTATTCGGGTTAGGTCGAGTCGGGTAAGGTCGGGCCGATTTTGGCCATTGGGCCAAATGAAGAAATCTAACTTATATGATTTTTGTGTGGTTTTTTTGGACTGCAAGCAAATATAGGTGGCAAAGAGACAGGCTAGCCCGGCCCGCTCCGAGCCCGATGGGTTTTTAGAAAAAATATATCAAACCTGATCGGACCGATCCGAAATTTCATCGAGCCAAAATTAATTATGATGACACATTCGTACCCAAATTATTTTTGGGCAGGTCGACAAGTCCGGCCCAAGTTTGACCCGCTACAATAATGGGCTAGGCTGAGCTAGGCCTATAAACTCGACGGGCTTGAGCCGGCCTGATACTTTGTATTATAATATAAATTGATTAAAAAATAATCATTCCTTTCTTTACAGATACCAAATCACTTGGTCCATTCATTTCTCACCCTCATTTCATTGCTAAGTTCATTCAATTTCTGTTAAATTTCATTCCAATATACCAGTCATCACCTACTGAATTTACGAACATAGCTGAATAACTCATCATGAACGAAGGTGGGAATGACATGTCTAGGCGTTTGATGCGTGTTGAAAGATATACTTCCTTGGTTGTTTTGTCTTTCTTCACTTGCTTGTTGGATCTATCTTTGTTTGTGCAGGTTTTGGATTAGGGCTTATTGGGCTGAAGTAAAAGGGAATGGACTTCGGCATGTTGGACTTAAGCTTCAGCGAGTTGGACTTCGTTTCAGCATGTGGGCTGAAGCAAGGGGGAGCAAAGCTGGATTCAGTTGGTGGGTTTCAGCATCATGGGCCTTAACTCTGTTAGGTCTGCAGCAACAAGCCCAGTAGTTACTAAAGACCTATTTAAGTGGAAAGGTGGAATAGGTCAAACATAAATCATGGGTGACGTGGCTGGAGATATGCGTGAGAGACTCCACCATCTACGAACTGATCGTGGGAAGAAACGGAAGGAAGAACGTGGGAAGAAGATGAGGGGAGTCGATTTATATACTTCCCGAATCTGCAGAAATCATTCACGCTTTTTGGGAGAGAATTTATTTCAGAGATTAGAGAGTTCCAAATAGCTTTTTGAGTTGAGTAATACTAGCTTGAGAGTTAGTAATTTTTCATAGATCTTTTCCTCAACTCTAGTTTGTAATTCTTTGTGAATTATAGTAAATCGTTTCGCCTTGAGGCACGCAAGATATCCTCACGATATCTTGCGCAAACCAGTTCTGGGTTCGTGTTTTTCTGTTTCAATTTTTCGTCCAAACTTTTCCGCTGCGTTTGTGTTCATTGTAGCACTCACAGAGCTGCTTACAGTGAACACCTATGTGTGTTTCCTCACGATATATTGCACAAATTATTTTTGTGTTCTTATTTTTCTTGATCTGTTTTTCGTGCAATTTAATTCCACTGCGTTGTGCTTTTGAGTTTGTCTCTGTAGCAAACTCTGTAAGCACCTCTGTGTGTTTCTGACCGGTTGATACCAACAAGTGGTATCAGAGCCGACACTCGATACACTGAGTGACAACACCATACTTGAGGGGGAGGGTATCACAATACTATGTGATAACACCAGCACCATCCACATCACAAAAAACCCTGTCCAATTTGGTCGCACTAAACACATCGACACCAGATATCACGTCCTTCGAGATTTGGTGGAGAAGAAAATACTTGAGGTAAAGTACCTTCGAACTGAGGATCAAATTGCTGATATCTTTACGAAACCCCTTGATTTTGAGAGATTTTCTAAACTTAGAAACTCTCTCGGAATGTGTTCCATCTGAAAAGTTAGGTGGATGTTGCTAGCTCTGCATTCTGCCTTGTGCAACCAACGAAATTTTGGCTAGTATTTCTTTCTTTATTAAAAAAAAAAAAAAAATCTCGTATAACTTGGAGCACAGTCAGTGTCAAAGACTCTGCATAAGTGCCTCCTTGAAAAACTGGTGTACATACAAAAAAAAAAAAAAATAAATAAATTTATCTAGCCAGATATAATTCGTAATTTTACAATGCAGAGCACAGCAACATGGTTTGGGGCGTGTGATGGAACACTTCCCTTGAAAGTTTTTATTGCTTTGGATCTCTCTTTATTCTGTGGGGTATAGTTGATATATCTCAACGTTTGACTTTCATGTCAATCGTACTTATCTCAATTATATGTCTCTCTCTTTCCACATCTTAGTTTCGATTTTAAAGATTGTGATACGAGGTCTCTCATATCATCCCTCTTTAAATCTGTGTTACTCTTCTCTCTCTGTCAGTCCACTTTACACTTCTCTGTCCCTCTCACATCTACACTCACACTCACTCAAACCACTTCAAATCCTGCTTTGATTCCTTCGCCTTCTGCTTCACAAGCCAAATTCTTCAACCCTTTCGTCCTCTATCAAGCATCTGGATTCCATGCCTTTGAATCATCAATGGTCAACTCCACTGTCAATGTCACTCAGCCTCCTGCAAAGATGCAGTCGCTCTGTTGCCAACACTGCTTTGTCACTTGCTAAACATCAACACCAGCAGCTTGATCTTCTGCTTTCTTCACAAAAAGGGGAAGATAATGGTGATGATGCAGATGCTGAAGAAGAGTTGGCTGATGTTTATGATGAAGACAAGGATGTTGATGAAGTGAGATGTTGATCCAGTTGTGTGTTTTGCAGAGTTGACTGTTTTGTTGATGAAGTGAGATGTTTATCTCTGCGTGTTTTGTGATTTTGATGACTTGGATTGACATTGTTGCTGCACAGTTTTTGTTCATGTTGTTTTAATGCTATGAACTTCTTGTTTGGTTTTAGCATTTTGGTTTTCAGCATTCTTAAGTGTATATCATTTTTGAATTGCTGTTGGTTTTGTGAAGAAAGACAAAAAGGGGGAGTTTGTTGAAAGATATACTTCCTTGGTTGTTTTGTCTTTCTTCACTTGCTTGTTGGATCTATCTTTGTTTGTGCAGGTTTTGGATTACGGCCTATTGGGCTGAAGTAAAAGGGAATGGACTTCGGCATGTTGGACTTAAGCTTCAGCGAGTTGGACTTCGTTTCAGCATGTGGGCTGAAGCAAGGGGGAGCAAAGCTGGATTCAGTTGGTGGGTTTCAGCATCATGGGCCTTAACTCTATTAGGTCTGCAGCAACAAGCCCAGTAGTTACTAAAGACCTATTTAAGTGGAAAGGTGGAATAGGTCAAACATAAATCATGGGTGACGTGGCTGGAGATATGCGTGAGAGACTCCACCATCTACGAACTGATCGTGGGAAGAAACGGAAGGAAGAACGTGGGAAGAAGATGAGGGGAGTTGATCTATATACTTCCCGAATCTGCAGAAATCATTCACGCTTTTTGGGAGAGAATTTATTTCAGAGATTAGAGAGTTCCAAATAGCTTTTTGAGTTGAGTAATACTAGCTTGAGAGTTAGTAATTTTTCATAGATCTTTTCCTCAACTCTAGTTTGTAATTCTTTGTGAATTATAGTAAATTGTTTCGCCTTGAGGCACGCAAGATATCCTCACGATATCTTGCGCAAACCAGTTCTGGGTTCGTGTTTTTCTGTTTCAATTTTTCGTCCAAACGTTTCCGCTGCGTTTGTGTTCATTGTAGCACTCACAGAGCTGCTTACAGTGAACACCTATGTGTGTTTCCTCACGATATCTTGTACAAATTATTTTTGTGTTCTTATTTTTCTTGATCTGTTTTTCGTGCAATTTAATTCCGCTGCGTTTGTGCTTTTGAGTTTGTCTCTGTAGCAAACTCTGTAAGCACCTCTGTGTGTTTCTGACCGGTTGATACCAACAATGCGAAGACACGTCCTTCGGCTCCTTGTGCACCATGCGGCGGCGTACAGTCCTAATTAAGGGTATTTTGGCTAGCTATTTACAAACTATGGCTACTATGTATTTTAATTTTTGTTAAGATGAGTGACTATTTTTCGTTACTAACACTATATAATACATGCAGTTAGTACAAAGATTATATTTATACATAGATATGTCATTATTTCATACAGCATGATAATTATGTGTTGAGAAAAGTTATTTGAAACTATAAATTGGACAAAAAACCTGATTAAAGAACTCCTTTCGTGCTGGACTGGTACTGTTTTTTTCATTGCCAAAAGGGAAATTCACGAAGTCGCTTTGAGGATCACTCACGATTCTGCTTATTTCTTGGCGTATATATATACAGATTAAAGAAGAATAAAACAATTATTGCTAGTAAATGATCACATTTTAATCGGAATAAACAATTTTTAACTGTTAAGTATTAGAAGTCTTTAAATAATAAGATCATAATTATTCCAAAAAAAATACTTCAGATTTATATTCGAATAGAAAATGTATTTTACCTAATAATTTGTCTCATACTACAGGATATAATTAGGTGGTGATGCTTGTGAGTTGTCAATATATAGGCCAATTAAAAATAGAAAAGAAATAAATAAATAAGGAAAAGGACTGTTTTAGCAAGATTCATTTGGAAGAACCCAAGCTGTAAAGTCAACCCCCAACGATACCTGTGTTTTTCTACTGTCAATTTCAATTTTTAATTCGTCTTCGAAATTCGTGAAGCTATTAATGCGGATCTATGGGAAGTGAGAATTATACCAACAAGTATGTCTGTCCTTCTTTACCTCTTTAATTTAATTATATATACAGAGAAGCACAAATACACAGTATATTTGGTGATCCCTCGTCCCATTCTATTTGTCACGTTATTTTTAGATATGGTTATTAGGAAACAGTTTATTTGTATTAAAATTGCAATATTAAGCATTTTAATGCGTAAATTTCAAAAGTAGAGCATTATAAATTCATAAGAACGTATTGATAGCTAAATTTAAATGGAAGACCATATTAAGATCTTTAATTTGATATACAAATTGTAAAAGTTAAAGAACAAACGAGCAAACTATAATAATTTAAAATTTTACAATTTAAATTATTTTTAAATGCGTATAGATGATGAGTAGTATATTAGATTATTAAATTAGTTTAATAAATTAATTAGACTTTAATTCTTTTCACTTTTAGATATAGGCCAAATGAAATGGGACACTCCCAAATATGGTGGGATGAGGAGAGTATATATGTGTAAATTATGATATGGACATAATTCATTTTTTTTTATTTACGCCGTATTTGTAATAGTAGTGTATAAGTATTCTTCTAATAAAAATGTTACATATTAAAAAGATAAAAATAATAATAATAATAATAATTATTATATTTGGAGTGTTCACATAAATTTTGATAAATGTAGTTTGCTTTAATTCTAATCAAACTCGGGAAGAATATAGTCACAACCACCACAATTAAGAAATAAATTGTTATATTCCCCAATAATTCTAAGTGTCACGTCCAACGATAATAATAAACATAGGGTCACAAATCAAGATAATCGAAGATCCTCGACCATCGATGAAGAAGGGGTTTGTTGAAAATGGAGGGTAGATATTAATTCCTGCATGAAACCCAATTATATATACTTGCATGCATATTGCGTACAATTATGTAAGAAAAGAAAATATATATTATTCTAGAAACCTAATCCCATGGATATATACGTATGCATGTCTTCTTGAAAGAAGAATAATATTTATTTCTAAATCGTTCAATAATTGTAATTGTAATGCAAAGGTATTTTTCGTCTCTTTATCACATGTCTCTTTGTCCCACGTGAGTGACATCTTACCATCCTATCCTCGCCTAATTCGCCCCACTTGCTCTACAAAGACTTATTATTATTATTATTATTATTATTATTATTATTATTATTATTATTATTATTATTATTATTATTATTATATTTGATATATCTCCTACATATAATTACATTTGTACATTTATATTAATTTTTGTGGTATTCATGTAAACCACTCAAATTTTATAAGGGAAAACGAAAAATACTCACTTTCATAACTCTCTATGAAAAATACTATTATGGAAACTCTCCAAAATATCCTTGAATAAGGTCAAACAATTATTATTTATCCATCCAACTAGGTAGTATATTAAATTTTAATTTGTTACTCTTTTTGTTCTTGATCGAAGATGTGGGCTCTCTTAATATCCTTTAACCCATAATTTTGCATGTTTGACATATGTCAATACTAAATTCACTATATATTTTTCCTTTTTTGAGAAGCTAAATTCATATGAATAATAGTACGTTTGATATGAGATCGATGTTCGTTCTTAAATTTGAGTTTCAGAGATAATATACATACACTAAATGTAATAATGTATCCTAAAAAAATCAATAGTTTTATGTAAATATTTATAAATTAAATGCCATAAGTAAGTAGAAATCCTAATCGGGTATAGCGAATCGTGATTTATAATTTTAAATTTTAATGAAAACATTAGAAATTGAAATTGAAAACTAGAATTGAATAAATTAACAACAGAAATTAATGACTACCCGAATTAAAAACTTAATGATCACCATCAAAAGATCGCTCATATTAGAGATAAAGTGTGTGAACTGAATTTAATTTAATTGGTAGCTTACCCATCGCTCACAAACCTAGCAATCTCATCTTTTATACAATTATTATCAATCCGAGTATTTCCTGTTGTGTTCGTGAATTGCATGGTGTGTATATACTACCCTAATAAATTAAATGATCGCCTTAAAAATCATGTTTATAGATAGAGTGTATGAGCTTAATTCGATTTATATTTTTTATAGAGGAATTCTAGCAATCTTATCTACTTTCCTCAAAAAGGAAAAATAAAAATAAAAAATAAATAAATAAAAATTGTAGTTTATTTATACAAGAATCATGTTAAGCTCATTCTTCTAAATCATGTTAAGCTCATTCTTCTAATATTTAAATATCGGAATATTACTTTTGTGCTCATGAACTGCACGATGTGTACACGAGGGATTCACGGAATTCATGAGTGGCCTACTTTCTCTAAATTCTAAGCAATTTTCTTATCTTTACTTACAAGAAATAAATGTTTTATATGATTTGTAAAATTGCAGTAGGTTTCTGTATGGTATATTCATGTATTACTTTATTAATAAATTATGAGTGCGCACATATATTTATTAACATCATGGTATAGTATCGTATTTTACCTATACATGTTTGGTACGTGCGAAAGGTACGCATGCATCTTTAATAATGCATTATATGAGAAGATTGATGATACAGATTCATTTATAGTTTCTACCGGAGGCAAAGCTTGTATTTAATCCTTTAATTTCCCATATAATAACATAATAATCTATTTGCATACTTTATAATGAGCTATTTTTATTCATCAAAATGAATATATTATAATAAAAAAGAACATATTATAAAATGGACGGAGGAAATATGTTGTTTGCTTAGAATCAATCATAATATTGTAAAAAGAATATATATTAAATATATTAATATAATGCATCCAAACCAAACAATGGATCATATATATACATACATGTGCGCATATTTAATTTACGGTGCCTTTTTTTTAATAGAAAATTAGGGAAAATAAAAGGTTTTATTATTTTTTATAATATTTACTTTTTCTTTATAATGGATAATTCTCTTGAAACATGAGAATTTTTTTTTCTAGGATAATCATTTTCCCACCTTTTCACTCCAAAAATCGTGATAATATTTTTTTACCATTTTGAGTGATAATATTTTTCCACATGTTAAACCTATTTTCCACCTTATAGAACATATAATAAAACAATTGAACCATATTATAAGATAAAATTTCCAATTATTTTCTTATCCCTCTATTTCCTCTTCAATCACAAAGAAAACACCCATAGAAGATAAAAGGTATACTTCTTTTTTCTTTTTTCTTTTTTTTTTATTGAAAGATTAAAAGGTACTTCTTAGGAGTATATTTGTCAAAATATTAGTAGGAAAGACATATTGTGAATAAATTGTTTGTTTATGACATATTGAGTAGTTTTTACATAAGCTGAAAGTGATTTTTTTTTTTTTTTTTGGAAAGAAAGTTGAAAGTGTTGATTATGTGTAAAAGTACTATTTGCATTTTGGATACTAAGTTCTTGAGACCGCCAAATAAAGTGACCAAAACTATATTCTTGGTATATATTTATGGATTATAACGTAATTATATCAAGCTTTATTAAATAAAGCCTTAGCTTGTAGCGCGCAATACCGATGATTTGGAGATTATTGATGTGTCGACACAAGAATTTGACCATTCCAAGACTACCTTTTCAACAAAGATATTCATAGATTTGGTATTACTACTAAGTAATGATGTGGCCTTAAATATATACATAAACAATTGGACTTCCACTTCGAAAATATTGGATAATATTGCATAGCTTCCCTCTTTAAGCAAGCTAAGAGATTCCGAGGATGGGCCCATGATTAGGTCAGTGTATACGTGTCACTCTCATGATAAACTCTTTTTTTTTTGTTTTTTTTTTTGTTTCCTATGTACTACGTACAATTTTTTTATGTTAATTGTAATAGTCATGGATATAATGTAAATGCATGTGTTCTGGGAATTGGAATTCTTTATTTTATTCCTAAGTTATCCTCCAAACAATTGCGTTTTGTTCTGATCATCTTAATACTACTGTCTTTAGGAGTACAATATATTTGCCTAATAATATTATCCCAAAAAAAAAAATTATTTACCAAAAATATTATTCCAAAAATTTCAGGCCAACCCTATCAAATTGTCGGGCTATTCAGTTTTGAACGATCAACATTATTCTGCTCGTCTCGATTTGACATTTCTTCTTCCAATTTTCCACCTCCTCTTTCACCGAGAACTCGGGTAAAATCCCTTTGAAATATGTTTACACTCGATTTTATTTGAATCTTTACTAAGTTTGGTTTTCTTCTAAGCAGAGTTCAAAGATTAGTACTAACATTCATCAAAGCACTTTCTGTGTACCGTAACAAAAGCCAATATAGTACTCCCTCCATCTCATTCTACTTGACACGTTTCTATTATTTTATATTCACATATATTCAAGAATCGTGTCAAGTAAAATAGAGCGGAGGAAGTATAAACAATTCACAAGAATAACCAATACCTAAAGCTGGGTTCTATTGTTTGATCTATTCAAGACTAAAACAAAAGGGAATGACCAAAAGAAATGCAACAACTTTATCTATTTGAAGCAACAATTATTTTTTCATTTTATTTTTTTTCCAATGGTGAAAGGTCAAATCAAATCTAATTTCTCTCTTGAGCAGCATCAAAAATGGTTTAGATCTGGGATTACAGAAATTTGGAGCTGTCTATAGTTGGATATGAAGACACGCAGAAGTAAAATTTAATCAAATTCTAAATCTCCAATAAGCTAAGAAGAGGTTGAAAACCAAAAGCCGGCGGTTACCAAAAGGTGATCAAATGCAACGACATGAAATCAACGCGGAGAAGAGAAGCAAAACTGTACACCAGTCTTCCCTTTATCGTACCAAAAGGTGATCAAATGCAACGACATGAAATCATCGAGGAGAAGAGAAGCTAAACTGTACACCAGTCTTCCCTTTATCGTGCTCCAGTTTCTTCATGATATAGCAGTAGTTGACCTAATAAGACATATGCCCTGCTGTCAGACATAAAACCTTTTTGAAAGAAATAATAATGCACTTCAACAAACGATGGAATCATCGTGCTTGGCCATTACAAAGATTAGAAGAAAGAATTCTGCAACGGTTCCATCTCATACAAGACAGTGATTAATTTATCAGAAAGTAACAAGGAAAAGTTGGTGTTGTAAGTAATCCAAGAAAGCATAAACCAACAAGGTACTTCATGCCATTTTGCTGAAATTTTTTTATTCCAAAAAACATAGATTTTTTGCTTCTGCTTTTCATACTCCATTCTATTGAATAGATAATTTAAACATAAAGCAACACTTGAAGAACTTGAGATTGCTTAATAGGGGGGGAAAAAAAAAACATCATGGTCCTAGGTTATCTTAATCTAACCCCACAGATGAAACCAGATATTTCCACAAAATCATCTTTTCACAACTCTTGCATCCAACAAAACAGTTGAAAATGGCATTCACCTGTACTGCATTCTAACCACAGATTGATTTGTCCGGAAATAATAGTGCCTTTTAGCAAAAACTAGCAAAAAATTATGTGCATCCGCACATAAAATATTATAAGTTATATTCTATAATTTATATAAATTCAACGTATATTTATTTATTAGCATAATTTTTAATTGATATTCGAAATGTTTTCCAAAAAATATTTATACATATTATTTATATAGTTCAAGTGTGACGTAACGATATTATTTAATCTTTGATTTTTAGTTATTTTCACAACGAAGCCATAACACTCTTATTTATACTTTTAAACTACTCAAATAAGTGGTGAAGATCTTTTGAGCACAAATGCATTTTTGATTCAATAATAAAAATGAGTTAACTATAAAATTCTAGAGATTATTTACTTACGTGAATTAAGTTGAAATAATTTGCTAATGTCATCAAACTTGAATGAAAACATATGACTTAAATTAAAATTTTCAATTTCTCAAATATAAAATTGTTAATGACTTAATCTAACTATATTTAGCAAAAAAAAAATGCTAATTTGATATTTATGAGAAATTATCCCAAATTTTACTAAGTAATCATTTATTGAATTATTTCAGTAATCAATCCTATAATTATAATATCTTTCACCTTCATTATTGAATTTCGCAAATATAAATTCAAATTTTAGATTATAAAACTCAATCATTCAAAAATTTAGTAAAACTTATCTATAACTATATAAAAAAGAGTCTTGTGGCAAAATGTACATCGCTTATTATACCCTTCATGTATTTTTTTTATTGATTAGTTATTTGCTTTATATATAGATTTTGTATATGGTAAATATCACATATTATTTTAACTAAATTTCTTTTTCTACGTATAGATGATAGATTTTGACTAAAGAAAATTTAATCATAACTAAGTTTATTTCAATATTATATTTTACCATGCTGCAAGAAACATTAAAGCCTTGAGTATGTATGCTATACTTCATGGGAACTTTTCGATTTATTTATTAATTGTGAATATATTTAACTTTAAATCTTTTACTCTTTAAGATTAAGAAGAAGAAATCAATAAGTATATATTTCATCTTTGTCATTAATATTTTTATCTAATTTCTTATACCTCTGGATCCTAATTATTTATTGATAATACTTTTATTTAACTATTATAAAAAAATCTCATCTTACATTATATAATTATATGAATTAATTTATTTTATTGAAGTATGATATTGCTCAATAATCATTGAAATAAATAGGGACATTAGTCCAATTTACCATATCTGATTACGTCATTAACCATTCTATATTTTAAAAATAAAAAATTAATAAAATTAGTAATTTTCCAATGCTATTGTTCTATGTTTTGTTCGAGAAGGTTCAACCACTTAGTTCTTTAATATTTTAGTTGGTAAGTTATTTGGTCCATATCATTAGTTTTGTTTTGCTCTTTAAACACTCTTTATTATCATTACAAAGTTTGTAATAATTGTATCTAAGTATTATTATAATTTAATTAGTTAAATACGCAATACAAAGAAAATATCTACATTTTATAACATAAATAAATAACACCACACTCTTCATGTGCAGAGAAAAATGACAAAAAAACTGTATTCTCAAGGTAATTTTCTTCAAAGTTTTCTTCAGCTTTTGAGTTTTCAAGGATTTTGTAAATCTTAATATTTATTTCGAAACATGTGTATTTAGGATCCTTTAGCGGCTAAGCACCCAAAGTTTATTTTGTTTCGAGGTAATTTCATAATCCATTGTTGATCAGTATTTATAATTATGCATTCATCCACTTGGTTCAATAATTTATTCAAATCATATATCTTTCTTATACGAAAAGTGTAGTTGACAAGGAAATAAATTTCTTGTGGTTTATGGAATCTTGATTATTTGTGTAGTTGACAAGCAAAATAAAGATAAAACATTATGCAGAGAAGAAAATCAAACAATAAAGTAATAATTCTTTATTATTATTGCATTTTTTTATCTCATTTATTTAGATGCATTTTACCATATTTACGGAAAAGAAACACATAAAGATGTTAAAATATCTTCCTTTATAGTTTTGCCTCTCTTGAATATTTTCTCAGGAAAAGAAAAAAAGGCATAACTATTTTAACTTTTGAATATATGTGCATACCCATTACAATTATAATTAAAGATGAAAAAATAACTTATCTTATAGTAGTAGTTACCAAAGTCAATATATATAGGCAACGGAAACAATATTCATGCACCTATAAAGCGTCTTTCTTCAATGTTGGTGTTTCTTTTGTTGACATCACTGTAATTTGACCCAACTTTAAATATATTATGAATACAAATTTTTTGTATGTGTAGTATTTAGTCCCCTTTCTTTAGAAATAAATAAATTAATAAATCATATGTAAGGACCGTGTACATATATCTACATCTAAAATAAGTGGAACTTCACTTCATTTTTAATTATCAAGTGAGGCACCACCACACCAACACCTACAACGATTCTGATTTTTTTTTTTTTCCGACTTTAGGTAATTAAATTAGTATACAAGTTTATATTAATTTTTGAAAAGGGTAAAAGTTAACATAATTTGAATTCTTTTATTTTAAGAAACTTAATTTATAATTCTTTTTATAAAATGTATTAATGATAAAAATTAAAAAATGCAATAGAATCAACGTGCAACGCACGTTTCATATGCTAGTAGTCCATAAATATTTAACTTGAATAACTTATGTTGGTCCCGGAAAGAGTTAATTGGTGTATGGGGGGGGGGAAAATACACCAATTTCCAACAGTTTTGCGATATGTGCGATCTGGCAAACACGAACTGACTAAGATAAACTGAGTCAGGTAGTTTGATCAGAGTGTTAGTTCAGTTTATCCAACTCAGACTGTGAACAGCTGAGTTTGTTAAACTGAATTAGAGTGCGGAAGTTGGTGGCTAGTGTTGGAAAACTCTTGAGAAAATTCTTATCTAAACTAACAGTTTGAAATAGTCATGCAGATTGATATGCTTTGTTAGTATGACAGTTTATAAGAATAGATAATGTAGAGAAGCTTGAGTGAGAGTTAGAGAGAAAGATTGACACGCAGGTTTAGCGTGGTTTGGAGATAGCCCTCCTACATCCACGTCAGATAACCCTCATACACGGGTTGAATCTGATAATTTAGATCCGAATCCAGATCTGAAAATTAAAGAGTAGATCGGTCCAGATCCATCGGGTCCAAATTTTGAAAGATCCATATCCTAAAAATCGAATATGAACTAGGTCCTGGACCCATTGCCATCCCTACATACAACATGTTTACGATTACCAAAATCAAGAAATAAATATTCTTGTTAAAAAAAAAAAAAAAAAAAGAAGAAGAAGAATCTTAACCGTAAATATATCCGTGATAACCGTAATTCGGCTACAGCGCCGAAAAAGAGAAATACTGAAATAGGATACAGTATTGCCTTTCCTTATTAGGATAGGATAGGAAAGGGAAGGAGTGATACTATAAATAAGAGGAGGAATATCGTTTTCTCTCAATTACTACTAGTTTATAGTTGATCGATCTTGTTTTCGTAAGGTAATTAATGAGCACCAATAAGGAATTAATGAACACGAAAGTAAACGGGACACAAGAAATTAAGTGGTTCAATCTAACGGAATAGATCTACATCCACGGAGCAGAAAGAGTGTAAATATTATTGCTAGTATGAGTATTGGTTACAAGATTGTTCCCCCTCTCATTCTATTCTAAACCCCTATTTATAGATGCTCATATGGAGCTTGATTCTAATATAAAGTCTATTCCTATAAGGACTCTTTGGGCTTATCTCCATCTTCATAGTAGATATCCGAGTCTTCTACACTTTATTGGAGTCTGAGTTGTAATCGATCAAGAAGTCTTCCTTGCTTGGGCCAAACTTACATAGGCCGAGCTTAATATCGGGGCCCATTTATATTGGGCCTAATGCTTGGGCCTAGTAGTTGGGTCATATCATATCACATCCCCCCCAAAAAGGGTGTAGAAATGAGGATAGGTAGGAGGAATTTTTAAGTTGGGAGCGATGTCAAAGAAAAGTACTTTGTCCCGTCGAAAAATAAATTTGACGAAGTCAAATGCACACCGTCCCGTCAAAAGACAAGGTAAAGAAGAAATGTCTTGCCCCGTCGAAATATAAATTTGGCGAAGTGTATGACCTCGTCAAAAAATAAATTTGACGAAGTCAAACGCGTATCATCCCATCGAAGACGAGGTAAAGGTGCCTCACCTCATCAAAAATGAATTTGACGAACTGGCTCGCGTATCGCCGCCGTATGTGTCACTCTTAATTAATGCGCTGGTTGGATTCTCGATAAAGTAGGGCATGATTGGACGTGGGGGAAGGCGAAAAGGCAGAATAGGGATAAAGCGTCTTTGATACGCCATTTCCTCACATTTCCACAACTTTCAAACTTCTTTCGAGTTTTCTGTGATTTTTGTCACCGCCATCTCCGCCATTCCTGTCGCCGCCGTCCTTTCTTCGTCGGAATCTCTACCGTTGCTGTAGCTTTTTCTAGTTCTCATTTGCAAAAACAAGTAAGTTATTTTATTCATGGCTTCCTCCTCTCATGTCAGTCATTCTCACGGCTGATGAAGACTGTGAGGAGCCCGTTTCGCCATCGGGTTCTCCGGCGGTGACATTTAGTCAGTCGCCTATTGTAGATTTAGAGTGTTTTACAGTTGATTCCCTTGTTCTTAGCGTACGTATGGTTGCTATTTCTGCCGTTGATAAGGATTCTGGTAGGGTTCTTGACTTTGCGTCAATTTTGGATGCATCTAGAGTCGAAAAATTACGAAAAAGTATTTATTTCCCAATTCTGCTCTTCTGATTGTTCCTCGTCCAGAGGATAGGGCCTGTGCGCCTCCGGTGGGGTTTTTCACCGTCTACGAGGACTGCTTAAGTTGCGGTCTTCGTCTTCCCCTACCTCCTATTTTTGCGGATCTACAACGGAGGTTCGGCATCGCCTTAGGGCAAATTATGCCGAACTTCTTTAGGCAATTAGTTGGTCTCGGTGTCGAGGCCGCTCGCCTTGGTTCTCCTCTTACCCTACGGATGATCTTTAGGTTTTTCCAATTCAAACCGAGTTCGGGGTGGTATTACCTAACCCCTAGTCTTGGCTTTAGAGTTAAGACGAAGTCTAAAATCTCGAACTGGCAGAAGAGATTTTTCTTCTGCCGATCTGAAGAGGTTCCCTAATTCGTCTGGAAGACAGATAGGTTAGGGGACCAAGGCACCGAAGAGAAATTTGGTGACCTTGAGAGGAGTCTGGGGGAGCTCGGCGTCGTCTCGGAAGAATATTGCGAGGCCGAGCTCGCCATGATGGGGCTGAGCCCTTACGATCCTACTTCGATGGTGGATCCGGTGTAGGGTGGGGCCCTACTCTGTGTTTTGTGCTTCATCCTCTTTCAATTGCTCTTTGTTTTAATCCGTTCTTTGCTTTGTTGCAGTGAACTTCAGCGCCAGCAAGAAGAAGAGGCTGAGGTCGGCTTTGGAGCCGGAGAAGACAACATCCGGGGCCTCTTCAGAGAGGACCTGGGCTTAGCGCATTCACCAGCGAACTCTCCCCGGTTGGGCTCTCCTCCGCCTCGTTCAATCACCCACCGAAGCAAGGAGGCCCGAGTGGCTATTGCACCCCTTGTAGAGGAGGTGGGTGACCTGGTACACGGTCAGTCCTCTGACCAAACAACAGCTCGTGAGAAGTCTTTCCCCGAGGTAATTGGTCTTAATTCTTTGATTATATTAATGCACTTGCTTAATTTGATGTTGATCCATGTTATTTGCAGGAGGCCGAGCTGGCAGTAGCCGAGCTAACGAGCTTGGCGAACTTCATCAATAGCGGGGTTGCCAAGTATCAAAAGCTGGCTCGGGAACTAGAGATGGCCAAAGATGATTTGGTCAATAAAGTTACCGCAGCCGAGGCAAAGGCCAAAGAGGCCGAGGAGAGGGAAGTCATAGTGTTGGCCGAAGTGGCCTCTCTGAAGGCCGAGGTATCCTCGAAGAAGGCGAAGGCGGCAGCTGTAAGGGCAGAGGTGGCGTCTTCGCAGGGGGATGTCCTCCGCGCCTTTGCGGAGAGGATCTTTCTTTCGGGGCAGTTCTCCAAGCTCGCGACCAAAATGGCGGCTGTGCTGAACGCTTTTGTGGCGTCGGGCATCATTGACGCAATCGCTGAGGATTACCCAGACTTGAACAAGACTAAGTATGGGTATGAGGTAATGTCGCAGGAGTCTCTGCTTCGTTCTTACGCGGAGGTGCTGGTGGAGAACATGGCGGCTTTCCCTGTGGTGAAGAAGCTTGCCTCGCAGTCCTCGGTGCTTTCTGTAGAGGCCGTCCGAAACTATCCGGTCGACAAGGATCCGTTGCTCGAGGCTGTGATTGACAACCTCGGTGCCGAGGTGGAGCAACCGGTGAATAACGAGCCGGAGGACACCGGGGCTGGCAGAAGGGACCCCAACAGGAAGAAGAGGACCTTGAAAGGGTCAGTTGATCATTTTCAAGGTTTTTTTTTTTTTTAGGCTATATGTACTTCGGCATAATGTTGCTTTTACTCATGCCGTAATGGCCTTAATGAAATTTCCAATTTTATTGAAAATAACTTTCTCGCCTTTGTGTAGTCGTCTCCCGAGCTTTTTGATGTATCTCCTTAGGTGGGACAAATCCACCAATTAACTCGTGCCCTCGAGGCAAAAGAGGTCGAAGTCCTCCATTTGAAAGGCAAAATTGGCCATGTCCAGGATGAGGCCGAGGTTAAACTTGTCGCTGCGCAAGAGAAGTTCGACGAGCTTCAAGCTCGGTTTCTCGAGCAGAAAGAGAGACTGGAGATCTGCCAAGAAGACGCCGAGCGGGTCCTCGAAGAACACTGAATACGAGGCGATTATTAGCCGAGCTGGCGAGCTCACCATTTCCGAAGTGGAAGATAGGGTGAAAGAGCTCCTGGCTCGATGCAAAAGCTACAAGAAGCAATATGGAGCTGGTTCCTGGGAGCTTCAAGAGCAAGTGGACGAGCTGAAGCGAGTAACCAGGGTATACAAGATAACCCTAGCTCGTCGTCCGAAGTTGGCTCGACTTGTTTCTGAAGAGGCCGGGCCTTCGAGTTCGTCTAATCCCGGCACCAGCTCGAGGATCGTTGATCGTCATCCTCGGGAATTCTTGGATCGAGAGCGGGAGCTAACGGTTGGACGAGGCCGAGGGGCTCAAACTGGCCGGGCCCGAGGTAGAGGAGTAACAGTAGGACAAAGTAGAGGTAGAGGTAGGCTGAATATAGACGATATTTTGAATTTGAATACCAATAGAGATTTTGCTAGAGATTGGCTTAATTTTAGTAAGCCTAAGCCTCGGAGCTCTCCGTCTTAATGTATGTGATTGTACTTCTCCTCCTTTAATGAAATAAAATGGAAATTTTATTTATGTGCGAGTCCTTGTAACACTTTCTCCTCGCAATAAACTACAGTATAATTACATAGCTCGTCCTCATATTAAAACGAAGGTAGTTCACCCTCGTCTAAAACAGAGCATCCTTGTAATAAAATGGTAGTCCGTCCCCGTGATAAAACGGAGGTAGACTTTAGGTAGCTCATCCTTGTCATAAGACAAGGTTTGGCTTTAAATAGCTCGTCCTCGTCATGAGACAAGGTTTGGCTTTAAATAGCCCGTCCTCGTCATGAGACAGGGTTTGGCTTTGAATAGCTCTTCCTCGTCATAAGATGAGGTTTGGCTTTAAATAGCTCTTCCTCGTCATAAGACGAGGATTGGCTTTAGGTTCCTTATTTGTCGAGAAGTATCGATAGGGGTGGTCCCCTTACGCGCGTTTATAGTTTACCCTATTTTAGGGTTTCATTCATCCTCGTCAGGATTTTCAATTATATATATGAGATAATATGCATAAGTAGAAGAGAGAGAGGTGCAAGATGCGATATGCAAAGACCAAACAATTAAAGGAAAAATAAAAACTTTATTGATAGAAGAACTGAAGTTTAACAAGTAAAAAGGACGATCTGGCTCTTGACAAATACGACCTAAATGGACTTGAACATTACTCTCAGCCACTTATGCAAAGTATCTCTTTAAATGAGTAATGTGCCATGCGCGGGGTATTGGCTCACCGGACAAGTGGGCGAGCTTGTACGACCCTTTGTCAAGGACTTCTTCAACTCGGTAAGGTCCTTCCCATGTGGCTTCGAGCTTGCCGAGCCTTGCAGCCTTGCTTACTTCGTTATTCCGAAGAACGAGGTCGCCTACTTAGAACTGTTGGTACTTGACTCTTTGGTTATAATACCGAGCCAGTTGCTGCTTGTACTTGGCTTCCCTTATGTAGGCGAGCTCTCGATTTTCTTCTACCAGATCTAGGTAGGTTCGAAGATTCTCTTCATTGTCATCGGCTGAAAAGTTGATAGTGCGAGGGCTCGGCAGGCCGATCTCTACCGGGATCACTGCTTCGGTTCCATACACCAGGCTGTAGGGTGTTTCACCGTTCGAGGTCCGGGGAGTTATGTGGTATAACCATAAAACTTGGGGTAAGTTCGCTACCCAGTCTCCTTTGGCTTTATCGAGGTGAGCTTTAAGTCCCTTAACGATCGTCCGGTTGGTGACTTCGGTCTGGCCGTTCGCTTGAGGATGGGCTACCGAGGTGAATTTTTGCTGAATATGAAGCTCTTCACACTATTCTCTGAACGTTCTGTCTACGAACTGCGTCCTGTTGTCCGAGACGAGGATATGAGGTATGCCGAAGCGACATACTATGTTTTTCCAGACGAAGTTGAGGGCGTTCTTGCTCATAATTTTTGCCAAGGGTTCGGCTTCTACCCATTTGGTGAAGTAGTCAATGGCTACGATGAGAAACTGGAGTTAGCCGGGAGCTTTGTCTAGTGGACCGACGATGTCTATCCCCCATTGCATGAACGGCCACGGGCTTTGCATGCTGGTGAGGTCGGTCTGAGGTAACCTCGGCACAGATAAGGAATTAATGAACACGAAAGTAAACGGGACACAAGAAATTACGTGGTTCGATCTAACGAATAGATCTACGTCCACGGAGCAGAAAGAGTGTAAATATTATTTCTAGTATGAGTATTGGTTACAAGATTGTTCCCCCTCTCATTCTACTCTAAACCCCTATTTATAGATGCTAACATGGAGCTTGATTCTAATACAAAGTCTATTTCTGTAAGGACTCTTTAGGCTTATCTCCATCTTCATAGTAGATATCCGAGTCTTCTACACTCTATTGGAGTTTGAGTTGTAATCGATCAAGAAGTCTTCCTTGCTTGGGCCAAACTTACATAGGCCGAGCTTAATATCGGGGCCCATTTATATTGGGCCTAATGCTTGGGCCTAGTAGTTGGGTCATATCCTATCAATAGTCTAGGATTTTGAATTGGTGATAGTTTGATTTGATGGCGGAAAAACAGCAGCAGCTACCACTCAAAATGTGGATGGAAAGTTTGTGTCGACTCCCTCTTCGAAGCATAATCAAGTCGAAGCTCGTGAGCCCAGGTTGGCGCCATCTGATTGAGAGCACTGAATTCCTCAAAAAACTTACTTCTTCTT
The DNA here is from genome assembly GCA_001642375.2 of Mentha longifolia. Classification (NCBI taxonomy): domain Eukaryota; kingdom Viridiplantae; phylum Streptophyta; class Magnoliopsida; order Lamiales; family Lamiaceae; genus Mentha; species Mentha longifolia. The sequence goes on from CM038117.1 coordinate 14,301,076, forward strand.
CTTCTTCTTCTTCTTCTTCTAGGGAGTACTCCTACATGCTTGAGTTTCCACCCATAAATGTTTGACTATCGTCTAAACCCTAAACCCCCAAAAATCCTCCAAACAGAAACCCTAGAAATATGTGATGATGTTATGTTAGCAGTTGTGAAGATTGACCTAGCGGATATTGTCCCCCTCGCACGTGCCACCTTTGATCTTGCTAGCGTACAAACATCTCCGTTGCCGTTTTCCTCGCCTCAAACAGCCAGAGCAGCAGCTCTGGATATGCAATCCCATCACTTGTGGATGTCTCACCATTCCCAACCCTCCTCACTAAATCAACTTCAAATTTTGTTTGAGACATCCCGCTGCTCCGGAGAATAAAGTTTCGGAGAATGGGAACTACAATTATGGATTCGGGATGAGCAGGAGAAGCAACCAGTACAAGCTAGTTTGGATTTCCGGCCGATCCAAATGGCATATGTACACCCTAGGAGGGAGGGGAGGAGAGTGGAGGACCCTTGCCGCCCCCCCCCCCCCCCCCCCGGATGAACACCGAGTGTGCCTTTTTGGGTGGGAACCTCTACTGGCTTGATCCTCGGATGGAAGCTTCAAGATTTTGGTGCTTAGATCTGGAAATGGAGGTTTTCACTTCCTTCTCCGCCCCTTGTCAACCTCCTCAAGGGTGTGAGGAGGTTGGTGTTTGTTTTGGAGGAGCGCTTGTGTTTGTGTGATGTTGTTGTTGAAGAAGGGGGAAATGGAAATGATGAGATTGAGGTGTGGTTGATGAGCAATGAATTATTAGGAGATTGGAGGAAGGAATACGCGATTCGGGGAGGTTATGAGAAGAGACAACACGGTTACCTTTTCCCGATCAAAGTGTTGGAAGATGGTGAGATGTTGTTGGGTAGGGTAGCGAGCTAGACATATTATTCTATTCTTCCATCAATGGCAACGGTGCCGATGATGCAAGTAGTAGTAGTAGTAGTAGTAGTAGTTTTTTAAGGCTTTTATACCTCCACGATCCTCGTCTCGTTCGTGATGCAAAGAGACAACATTGGTGTCCGAGAGCAGCTCATTACACTCCAAGCTTTCTTCCACTCAGAACCTTGTTCCCAGACATGGACATCCAATCCCTATCCCCCCATTGATTTATTATTTTCTCTTAACCACATTCTTCTTATTATAGTGCAGTACTATATAGCTAGGACTATTTGGTGTTTATTTTTTTTTTATTGGATATTATTATTTTAATTTACAACAAGAATATAAATCAAATACCATTGATTAAACATCTCATGCATATACCCCTGTTCCGATTGTTGCTGTTTGTCGATCTCCATATTTCTTGAGTTTAATTATCAATACAAATATATATTGCATCTCTTTCATCTGTACTACGTTCTCCTTTTATTTCTTTCTGTCAACTAGCTTTTCTTTGTATTTTGTAAGACTACTGAGATATTTACAATAAGTTCCATATTTCTCTTGAGGTTGTCCGCAGATGATTATATTATATAGTTTTGATACAGAAATTCTAGTTGTTTTTGGCTATATATGAGAATCCTTCCTTATTATGTGTAATAATAATACCCATTTACTTGAACATGTTAAAGAATGTCTCAGAAGCTACAACGACTCTGCAGTCGTGTTTCAACAATCAAATCCTAATATTAATTCCACTAGGCACACTGCATAACCAAGAAAAGAATCAAATCCTAATATTAATTCCACTAGGCACACTGCATAACCAAGAAAAGAACTATTGGGAATCAAATCCTAATATTAATTCCACTAAGCCGCTGCGTAACCAAGAAAAGAACTATTGAGAATTATAATATAAATAAATAGATTCCACACCTAATATTAATTCCACTAGGCACACTGCATAACCAAGAAAAGAACTATTGGGAATCAAATCCTAATATTAATTCCACTAAGCCGCTGCGTAACCAAGAAAAGAACTATTGAGAATCATAATATAAATGAATAGATTCTACACCACTCTACAAATTCGAACTTTTAGATAAGATGAAATTCTTCGTATCAAAGCATTGGGCTAACGCCAAGGTGCTATGTTCAAATCCCACTAATAGAAAAGAAACAAACTTTTCAAGCCATGTATATTCAAAAAGAAGAAAGCAGCTTTATCTATTTGAAGCAACATTTATTTTTTTCATTTTATTTTTTTTCCAATAGTGAAAGGTCGAATCAAATCTAATTTCTCTCCAGAGCAGTATCAAAAATGGTTCAGATCTGGGATTACAGAAACATGGAGCTGTCTATAGTTGGATATGAAGATATGTAGAAGTAAAATTTAATCAAATTCTAAATCTCCAATAAGCTAAGAAAAGGTCGAAAACCAAAAGCCGCCGGTTACCAAAAGGTGATCAAATACAACGACATGAAATCAACGAGGAGAAGAGAAGCAAAACTGTACACCAGTCTTCCCTTTATCGAGCTCCAGTTTCTTCATGATATAGCAGTAGTTGACCTGATAAATTATACATTGCTGTCAGAAACAAAACCTTTTCGAAAGAAATAATGCACTTCAACAAATGATGGAATCATAGTGCTTGACCATTACAGAGATTAGACGAAAGCATTCTGCAGCGGTTCCATCTCATATAAGACAATTAAGTTATATTTCCTTCATTACCCTCATAGAACTCTCTTATAGCATCATAATACAGAGATAATCTTTTAGAGAATAAAAACGTGCAGCGAATCATAAACTCCTTCGTCTGAGTAAATCTTTGTTTTATAAGCAAGTTTAGCACGAGAGAGAAAAACCAGAAAACAGATACTATTAATCAATGATGATCAAAAGCAGAATAGTTACCTCCATGCGGAATAGCTGAGTGGGCACGACAAGTCCAGCTCCAACAGAGCTCCGGAAAGAATCCTTAAATTTCTGAAGAGAAAATTCTTTGTATGAATTCTCAGTTATTTTATTTAGACTGCCAGTGCAAGCGAAGATATGCCCATGGATACCAGCATCTCGAAGAACCTTCAAAGGCAGATCAAAAGAAAGGTCTGCAAAGGCAGTGAGAGCAAGATCTCCTCCAACATTATCTATTCCAGAATCATCCGAGTTCCCAACATCTGAATTATCTCTTTTCGCTCGTCTAGGTTCAGCAAGACCCAGTCCCCTTGACTTAAAACCCAAAATCGATGTGGGCCCTACCAAGGAGCAAACTGGTGAAGTATTTCCACCCATGAAGAATCTGTCAGGCAGATATGTAGGACTATTAAAAGATCCCCTCCCCCATGGAAACAGAATACCACCAGATATCCCAAAGTTCAATGCAGCTCGATAGAACCCGAGGGGGATAGCATAACGAAGATCAAACTCCTGTTCAGCAAAGAGATGATGTCAAATGAAAGTATAAGGCATTTAGATTTATCGGTAAATGCATTCTCCAATTACATGACAAGCCATCCAACCGAATCATCACAAACTCTAAATTAAACACAACATATGCTCCATTCAGAAATGATGGAAAAAATCATAGGTAGTCTTCCACTAGACAAAATGCTTCAAGGCCCACCGTGTTTCATAAATTTCAGTAAAACACAAATCAGTAACATTTGTTTCGAGATCCAGAACTTCTTACAAATAATTATCTTGCATAAGGAGACATAAGATAGTTGACGTGGCTGAGTGCAGTCATTAGATGTCCAACCAGAAAATCACAGCAAGGTATGGACCATTGAAATAGGAAACAAAAGAATAAGGGAAATACTATTTTCCACTGAATTCAGCGTGCTAAATTTTGTATTATACATTCTTTAACAGCCAAATATTATTGTAAATTAAGCCGGAAGCTTCTAATGTTTCTAATGTAAGCAAGGAGGCTGCCCCAACTTTTTACAGGTATTCCATCAAAATAATTAAAATGAATTGAAAAAAGGGTAAACTTTAGGAGATGTTCCAACACAAAAGATTCCCTGCTGCTGTCAAGATGGCTAGGCCAAACAAATATCTATGTTAGGGTGCAGTTTCTGAAATACAAATACTATTTACAAAACGTTAAGGAAGGAGAATGATACCTGACGAAAAAACCGCACACTCCGTAAATCAGGGAAAAGACCGCCAACTTGAGTCGTGGAAACAAAAGCATGTCCTCTAGTTGGCCTCATCGGGGAATCTCTATGGTCAACCTTAAATGCATACTTCAATGCTGACAATAGATTATGTCCGAGCTGCCTCCTCACCGTGTAGGAAGACATTTGAGATGGATCAGTCAAAGTTCGCCAAGCGAGATTGTAAGAAAGATCATGATTCCCTGCTGACAATAAACTGAGTGAGAGCCCAAGAGATCGTTCTTTGTAGGAAGAGAACTTCAACCAATCCTGTGAAAGCAGAGATACTCTGGCAGACACTGGAGTAGAAATCGATTTTAATCTGGGCAATGCCACGCCTGAGCTAATTTCCAATGATTGGCCCCAACCATAAGCTAATGAACCATCCCACAGATCTCCATACCCCAACAGATTTTTCAGTCTCGCTGCTGCTTCTAGAGACCAGGATCTAGCCTGCAAAAGCACTTTAGCATATCAAAAAATTAAGATAGAAAACCTTCAATTATAACGGTAGAAGTAAGCCAAGTTGAAGGCATTCCATTGTAAAAAACTGATTAGAGTTATGTCTTTTAAGTATTAACGCTACTTTTCCAATCCATCAATTTGATTAGCCTTCTTATCTTAGGTTTGCATGCTAAAGACCAAGATTGAGCCTACATAATCAACAAATTAAACCATCAACTCAGCCATGCATGTTGTACAAACATAGATTTCACCAAACATGAGAAAAGATTAACAAATCCATACAATGCAAAACCAATCCTTTTTGCCGGTATCCAGTCCTTCATTTACTATATATGCTAAAGAAGTATCCTTTTGATAAGTTCATCATTCCAAAAGTTATAAACTCTACCACTAGAAACAGTTCTGCATCTAGCGATGAATTCGATTAATATTACTTCTGCAGGTAGGTCTATAAACCAATTCATTATAATCTATCCTAAACCATTTTATGTAATTGTAACAACACTAATCATAAACATAGAAATTCATAATTAACGAACACTGCGAATTCAATAGCAGTGATTCTTCAACTCCATGTCCACATTCCAATCAAGAAATAACTTAAAGCAATTCAAGAATTTGCAATATCAACATCCCAATCCAAAATTTGACCCAATTAAACAGAACACTCAATCAAATGCTATCAAAATAAAAACTGAGCAATCCAATAAAAGTACCTCAGGTTTGGTATAAACGCCAAAATCTCCAGATAACAAGCCCCCCTCCAAAACATCAATGACGATGTTAGCTGTCCCGGGGAGCTCCGGCGGGCCCGCGTCGAGCGTGATAACAACCGAATCGAAAATACCGAGGCCGTGCAGCCGGGCTTTGGCAACGGCGGAGGCGTGCAGCAGCTGTTGGAAGCTGTTGGCATCCCTGAACAGAGACTCCACCTCTGCTTCGATCACGGAATCTTTCGTCTTCTTGGTGCCCTTGATGGTTATGTCGTGGACCCGGACCGGGACCCGCTCCGACGAGAGGCGCCGGAAGAGCGAGTCCATGTTGGCCCGGTCCCTTCGTACTCGGGCTTCCGGATTCAAGGTCTTGTCGTCGTCTTCCTCTTCTTCTTCTTCCAGCTCCGAGTCCTCGTCTTCTTCATCTTCTTCGACTTCTTCATAGTGGGGCTTCGGGTTCTCTGGTCGGAGGGATTTCGGGTCCGATTCGGGCTGGGCTTCCATGGATGGAGTGTTGGTTGTTCGCCTAAGTGTAATGTGGGAATCAAGAAAGCAGAGACGAGCGGCGGCGATCAGCGGCGGCGGTACGGGAGTTCTAGGGGAATGGAAGCATTAGTGCAACGTCGTCGTTTTGGGATTTCTTTTGGGAAAAGAAAACCATTTGCTGTACTTTCAAAAAGAATTAGGACTCCAAAAAAAAAAGAAAAAAAAAGAGAGGATTGATGCTAAAAAAATAATAAAAAATAAAAATTAGGATTATTTTCAAAGAGAAAAATAGAATGGGCCCTTGTGGCCTTGTAACATATGCGAAACTTAGGCGATCCACAACGCATCGGAGGGATCGCTCCTCCGCCGAGAAGAGGCGAGCGATCGATCGGGCGTGCGCGTTGTGGAGGGGGTGATCGGTCAAGGCGTGTGCGCTCTTCCGCTCAGAGATCGGTCGATGCTTGTTGACGTCAGCAAGCGAATTATTTTATTTTATTTTTTAATCGCCGAAAATCAAAGGAAAATAAAAAAATAAAAAAAATAAATAAGAAAAAGACGTTGGGGTAGCCGTTGGCTCCCAACGGCTACACCTAATCATCCCTATAAATTGATGCTCAATATTGTGGTTCTTCACCACATTTTCTTCTCCAATTTCTTGTTTTCTTGCTTCAATTTCTTCTCCAATTTCTTGTGTTCTTGCTTCAATTTTCTCCTAAAAAAATGGCGGATCCGATGGAGAACAAGTTCAACACGTGGTACGGAAATTACGCTGGCAACTACGGAGCACCGGCGCCGACGCCCCCACCTATCCCGGATGAAGCTCCCACTCCGCCGCCGGTCCTCGGTTTCGGCGCCTACGCCACGGCTCCTCCTTTATTTGAGGGCTACTCTTCCGGATCGTATCGACCATCTCCGCCGGATGCTCATCGTTTTGCAACGCAAGGCTTGGAGACGATGAACCTATCCGCCTCCTTCGAGAGCGTATCCAACGCCTCCGCTCCTTCACCGTCGAAAGGAAAGGTGAAGGGGAAAGCGAAGCCTAAGGCGAAATCAAAGGCCAATCAAGATGATTTTGAAGCCACCATTCCTACTAATAGGGCGCCGGTCGCCTACTCTCCGGAAGAAACGGCTGCCATTGCGTTTTGTTGGTGCGCCGTGTCTCAAGATCCGAGAAAGGGTGTCGACCAAAGCGGCCTCCAATTTTGGAAGCGCATCGAAATCATGAACAACACGCAGAAGAAGCCGGACAACGTCATCGATCGGGACGCCGTGCAGCTGAGGTCTCATTTTTCACGAGCTCAAGCGAAGGTCACACAATTCAACGGGTTCTACCTTCAATGCAAGAAGCAATGGCCAAGCAGTTCGAGCAACGACGACATCTACGACGCTGCTGCCAAGATGTACTACAAGAAGAACAACAAGTAGCACTTCGTTCTGAAGGATGCTTGGAAGATCTTGCACGAGCTTCCCAAATATCAAAGCGTCGGCTCTGATAAGCACCAAAAAGGGCTAGACGGATCGTCCAACTCTTCTAGATCCGAGGATGATTCCCCCTTCTTCAGCCGTGAAAGGCCAATTGGAAGGACTGCAGCGAAAGGAAAGGGGAAGGCTACTGGAAGTGCTCCAAGTGCTCCTCTACCAAACCTTCCGGAGGATAAAATCGTCAATCTTCTCGACGCCACTGCAGATGCAAATTGAGATTTCTCGGATTGGGCAAAGAAAAGACAAGCGTATGAAAAACCAAATCACTCAAGATGTATCTAAAGCTGAAGAAGAAGGATACGAGCAAGATGTCGCTTGCGGATTTGGAGGAACATTTTCGCATATTAGGGATGATGCGAGAATTAAATGGCATTTAGATGTTTTTTTAAATTCTAGTTTTTATTAGTTGTTTTTTTAATATTGTATTGTCGACTACTATTTGAATTTAATAAAATAAAATTAATTGAATTTTGTTGATTTTATTTATAAGTTTAATAAATTAAATTAGCAAAAGCATAAAAAAATATAAACAATAATAATAATAATAATAATAATAATAAAATATTAGGAGAGATCTCGGAGAGATCACGTGCATTGGGGATCTCTCTGGTGTGTGCTCTCTTCCACCGGAAAAGCAAGAGAGATCACCAAAATTGGTGATCAACATTGTGAGGGGCCTTAGTTAGTTATAAAACGTGGAATTTAAAAAATAAAAAAGGGCATATATTTGAGTAACGGACTCATCTAGGTTCACTCGCGCGCCGGCGCCGGCGCCGCCCCACCTTTCTCAGGAGCTCAAAAATGGTGAAGGAAAATCGGAGTATGAAGCTGGGAGGCAGCCGGAACTTGAGGATGCGTCTTCTCCTCTCCACGCTAACGTCGAAGCCGATAACCATTCGCGACATACGCGCGGATGCTATGCCGCCCGGCCTCCTCGATCACGAGGTTTCTCTTCTCTACCTCCTCTCCAAAATCTCCGTTGGCTGCCTCGTCGAAATAAACGAGACTGGTAATTAATAGGAGAATAACCAATTATTTTTATGATCAATTGTGAAATCGTGAAGGAATTCTATCATCCATGGATTTCCGCTTTTATTTGCTTAGCCGAATTATGTTTTTATCTTTGCATCCTCTGTTTTTGGTTTATACAATTATACGTACTGCTATACAGTAGTCTGGTTAATTCAAGTTTTACAGGTACGAATCTCAGGTACCGGCCGGGGACTGTAATGGGTGGGAATGATTTGGAACACGATTGCGGCACTAGTAGATCAATTGGGTATTTCTTAGAGCCGTTGATTGTTTTAGGACTGTTTGGACAGAAGTTCCTCACTATCACACTTAAAGGTAGTACTCTCTCTCTCTCTCTCTCTCTTTTCTGCTGCATGTTTGCACCTTAATCCTCACATATGTTGAATTATAGATGTTTAAGTTGTTCTTGTGTGAACATAATTAATTATGTTTAGGAACTGTATTTGTTGTAGAGTATCACTTTTGGTACTTGAGTTTAAATTTTGAGGCCATGCTGTAGGGACTTTAGTCAGAATGTATTAGTTTCATCATAGCTGTCTAAGAAGTTGTTCTACAGCAATAATCGTGGTATGTCTGCTTTTTCCGTTTATCTAGTATCGTCTCCGTTACTAATTGAATTGAAATTGAAAAGGAGGCAGTTTTATGAACAATGTATTGTACTTACCTGGTTCTAGTCTTGTGGTGTTCCTTCCCCTCATCCAATTTGAGAAAGAGTTTGAGTTGGAAGTGGAAGTGGAGTGAGAACCAACTTGGAAAACACAATGGTTTGAATTTTGGGTAATTTTACTATAGAGAAGTGACTTAAGAGATGATGAGTTGATGTGCCGTGCTACAGTTTAATGTTGAGTTCATTTGCTATAGTTCAATTGCAGCTCATACTTCTATGGTTGGGAATGGTGTTTTTCTTTCTTTACTTTATTTGACAAACATCTAGATCTCTTATCCAACTTCTATTTTAGTTACTCTTTATTGAGGATTTCCTACCCTTTTAGGTATTACAAATGATTCCAAGGATCCTTCCGTTGATACATTTCGAACAACAACTCTACCATTATTGAAGAAGTTTGGCGTACCTTCACAACACGTAGACTTGAAAATCGAGAGCCGGGGTGTTCCCCCTCTAGGTGGTGGGAAAGTTGTTCTATCTATTTCACCGTTTGTACATGATACTCTGAAAGTAATTTTTTTTCATTCTTTTACATTAATGTATGATCTCCCCACATACAAATTGCTGCAATTTGAAAAAAAAGTGTCACCAACTCAGCATATAGTTTCATTTTGCATCTGGACAGGCAATAACCTGGATTGATGAGGACTTGGTGGAGAGCGTTAGAGGATTCACTTTCTCGGCTAATGTACCTGGCAAGTTCGAGCATAAGATGCTGCAAGCAGCTCATAAAATTTTTGACCCTTTGCTTCGCAATGTTCACATAAACACTGACCATAAAACGGGAACGCAAGCTGGAAAGTATGTTTACCAACAGCAATTTTTAAAGTATATTAAGATCTTGTTATCATTGTTGAACTTTTCTTTATTTATAGGTCACCCGGTTATGGAATTTCTCTAGTCGCCACGACCACAACAGGCTGCTGCTATTCTGCTGATACAGCAGTCTACCATGGTCGTGCAAATGAAGAGGATGACCTCGATGATGACACGAAAGATTCGAGCCTTACAGACGATGACGGTGAACAAATTGCACTGGCCCTACTGGATGAGATCAAGCAAGATGGAGTTGTGGATTCGAGACATCAGGTTCGTATGCATACTACATGCGTTGTTCAATCATTACATTTTGACTCGTTCATTTTTGTTTTCGTGACACGAATTCATCAACTCGATTTCAGGGCCTATTACTTCTCCTATGCGCATTGTGCCCTCCAGATGTGTCGAAGGTTCGTGTGGGGAAGCTTTCGCCCCACGGTGCAGAAGTGTGTAAGGAAATCCCCAAAAATTTCTTGGTGTGGTGTTTGATATAAAGCCAGATACAGATCGTTCCACGGAGAGGGTCACTCTTAAATGCGTTGGAAGTGGCCTCAAAAATCATTCAAGAGCTGGATTTGTTTGGATGTGACAGAAATTAGCATAGGAAATTTCATGACTTCAGCTTCTGTTTTTTTTTGGGGGGGGGGGGGGGGGTAATATTATGAATTAAAGCAATAGATTTTGTTATTAACTTGAAACATCTAAAAGATCACATCTTAAGAGGAGAGACAATATTAAAATAATCTTATAAGGATGACAATTTTTTTATTATTATTTTTTAATCTTATAGCTATTTAGATCATATTTGCCAAATATTTTCATGAACTTATAGGTTCCTAAACTTGCTGTGTCACATTTTAAGATGTTTGCAGGCAGTTTGTAACATTTTATTGCTAGTGCTTCACAATATTCGTATTGACACTGACACGCTGACCGTAGAGTCGGAGAAAAAGCTGGATAGGATGTGGTTATGGTCCACTATCAGATGACGATACGCTCCAACGAGAACCGGCCTTTAAATGATCGAATTAGGGTCTAGTTCGTTTATACGAGTCTTGCAATATGAATCATTTTTCATTGCAAACAATTGGTACCAAAAAAAATAATAATACTTCATCTGGCTCAGAGATATTGAGTCATTTTATATTAATATGTGAGGTATATAATAATGAAATGAGTCAATATCTGTGAGACAGAGGAAAGTAATAAATAAATAAATGGTGACCCAAACCGAAACTGTCGGTGCTGGAGCCGAAACCGCCAGTTCCGGTTCCGCTGCCACCCCGCGATGCGATTGCAGTTCCAAAGAGTCGCACCCCTAACCTGTGGTTCCGGTTCTGATCTACAGTATATATTTCTTGGTTTTATTTGAAGCATGGGCTGTTACATTATTTTGAAAGGCCCTATTGTGAAGTGAATTGGGCTCATGGGATGGGCCCACTATATTGTTTATGGTGCCTAAGCGAGTTCAAAATCAAGCTAAGCGACTACTGTTCTTCCCCAAATATACCCTTTCCGCTGACATTTGCGCAACACCAATTCAAATCCAAGATGTCAGAGTCGAGTAATGCAAATTCTCCTTGCGAACTCTTCTCTTCGCTCATCACCGACATCAAATCCTACAATGGCGTGGATCCTCTGCTCCCATGGCTTCGGTAATAATTTCACTTCTCCACTCCATGCATCTCCCATTTGTTCTACTTGCATTTGTATTTGTATTGTGGGACTGAGATACACCTTTTCTCTGTTTATTTGCCTGTGCAGTGGAGTGAAAAAGATGAAGGAGATGCTGCCGCCTCAGCTTCTGAAAGTGAAACTTCCTCGATTTCTCCAGAAATGCGCCGAGACATTCATCACCGACCGCCGTTACTCCAACGATTTGCGTTACCTTCGGGTTTGGTTGCAATTGGTATGTCCCTTGCAGTAGCAAGTTATCGTTTTGTTTTTTTTTTTTTTCTAGTGCAGATTTCTGCTCAGGTTCTGAGTCGTTTTGGTTTTCCATTGGCGTTTAATTTGCTTTTGCTTCTTGGAATTGAAATCAGAATTTTGAGCGTTGAGCTCGTTTTGTTGTTTTTTTAGCTTATTGGTTAATTTTAGGGATAGGATCCGTCAGTACTCACGGTTCTAATGTGGTTACTGATGGATGAGATTTGGAGCAGCTTCATGTTTTGATGTAGATTTTTATCTGTCTTGTAATGTAGATGGATTTTGTGGAAGAACCAAGAGCAGTTTTGAAAACGATGGAGAAGAATCAAATTGGGTTGAAAAAGTCTCTGTTTTATCAAGCATATGCCCTCTATTATGAGAAGATGAAGAAGTTTGACGCGGCTGAGAAGATTTATCATCTGGGAGTGCAGAAGTAAGATGTTTTTAGTTAGTAGTGTTGTAGCAAACCTACACTTTTTGATCCATCTACTTAGTAATTGCATCCTCGTTATTTAGTTACGTCTTGTGCTTTGCACTGAGGACTCTTATAGGCTATTGATTCAACTGATATTTGTTTGCTTTCGAATTTATGATTGTACTAGTTTTAGATTTAAAATGTGTGATGGCTGTGCTTAGGATCTCAAATTCCAACTTAGATATTAATATGAGTTGCCTATTGCTTACTATACCATGATCATCATCTTGAGAATCACTTGCTGAAACTCATGAATGCATGGCATTTATTATCGCTTTGCTAAATTTTAAATCCGCCATATTTGTACAGCCTTGCAGAGCCTGCTGATGAGTTGCAAAAGTCGTACGAGCAGTTTCTCCATCGTCTGGAGCGAACAAAAAATAAGAGAATTCAGGTTTTTTCATTGCTCACATTTTGTATAGTAAGTTTTCCACTGTTGTTCATGTTTATATATTTAACTGTGGCTGCTCATATTGCAGCTACACGCAGGCAAAACAAACAAGGGAAGATTGAAAGAGATTAGAAGTTGCAAAGAGAATTCTCATAGAGCAGATGGTCAGCCTGCGGACATGTGTGGGAATACTGGAAATAAGGTGTCACTGCAAAGCTCCCAAAATGAAATACCCACGAAAGATTCAGGCCATAAACATATGGCAGCAAAATCCAGTAACTTGGATGAAGAACTTTACAGAAAGGTAGTGGTGAGTGATTCTGGAGTCGAGGTCAGAGTTGGACAAGATGATAACAAAAAACATTATAGTGATGACACAGTTGTGGCTAGGTTTGTAGATACTGCGATTGTTGGGAAATCCAGCACAGAAGACGCATGCCATCATGGTCTTGTTGAACCTACAGTTAATACAAAAGAGGCCATGAATGCCATAAATAGCATGTTCAGAGAGCCAATAGAACCATCAATCTCTAGCAGGGCAAGTAGAAAACAGTCCAGCATTGGTAGCAATAAAGAAAATGGATTTAGTGTTTTTGCAGATGATACCTCAGAGTCGCAACAGAATTCTTCAGAGGTTGACAATAATCAGCCGCTAGGAGAAGCATTTGAAATATACATGGATGGCAAAGAAACTGATGATGTTGAAGAGAAAGTAAATGGGATAGGTACACCAGTTCAAGACACTGATACTATAGAAGTATCTAGCAATCATGCTACTGTGTTTGCTAGACCAAATGATCTCCCTTCAGAATGCTTTAAGGATCCAAACCCTAGGAGGCATGGGTTTCGGGAGGATACAGCAGTTTATAGGTTTGTAGGATCTACCATTTCGGATGAACCAGAGGTCGAGAATGTTTGGCACCATGGCCTCGTAGACCCCACCATTAATTTGAAGGAGGCTATGAATGATATCAATAGCATGTTTGGAAAGCCAATTGAGTTTACAAGGAAGAGAAGGCCAAAGAAATACGAAGAATCACCTGATGTGAAAGATCATGGTCAGGGGTTTCTGATTCTTCCTGATGATGAACCAGAGGATAACCAAAAACCTCTGAATATGTCTTCTAAATACAATCCAGAGAGCCGAAACAAAATGTCAGATGAGATGAACAATCACTCTGGCTTTCTAATTCTTCCCGATGATGATTTAGATAACCAACAAGAGAGCTCCTTGCCAAGTTCATCTACTAAAAATGACAGTGATTTATTTGAACAAACTGTGTGCACCAAAGAAGCAATGGCTGAAATCAACAAATTGTTTGCAATGCCAATGGACTTTTAAAAGCCTGTAAGTCGGAACTTTTACTTGCCTTTCGTATTTTGATAACTTCGTGTAGTTTATCTAGTCCATTTTTTCCACTTCATATCCATATTCTGTAGCTCCGTATGTATTATTTCTTCTGTTGGTACTTTTAGGTTCTAATACTCTTGTGGGAAAGTAGTTAAATGATCCAAAAATCAAGAACATATACTCAGAAGGTCAATTCATAAATAATGCAGGTTACAGATAGAAATTAGAATGCTATATAGCATAAAGAGATGGAGATAGATAAACAACACAAGAAAAATGGAATAGATCTTCATCAGAGCTTCTAGAGCTAATAATTAACTCAGGGTTCTTCTGCCTTAGGAGCACAGATAGCCGGGCGAAAAGCCAGTGGACCTGCGGCATATATCACTGCCTCATAGTTACTTCCAAGAATTCTCTTATCTTCATAGCGAAGGGGAGCACCGTAGAGTCCATAGTTCACATTAGTAAGAAGATTGCAGGTCTTGAGAGGGGAAGACACCAGCTTCACTTTGCATGAATGTAGAGGATGGTCCAAGAAAGAGTGGCTCATCTTGAAGCCTTTAAGCTCGGCATAGAAGTAGCCGTTTTTATCGGTCTTGAATGCCTTGTAGTAACTGATTCGATTTCTGTGATCTTTGCAGATGACACTGATGGTGGCTGCTGCAATAGGCTTGGCTCCACCGAGGTTCCAGGTGCCGTGGTCCTTGCAGCTCTGGCAGTAGACGATCCCTTCGACTACCACGTCAGCGACTCTCTGAGCTGGCTCTGGGACCGCCTCGTGGGCGCTCGTCAAGAGAAAGAGGAAAGGGATTATCAGAGCAAGGAGCTGGAGTCTTGCCATGTTTGAGGTAGAAGGATTTTTCTAAAGATTGTGTTGTGAATTGATGGAGTTTGATGGTGTTTTTATAGTTGGGTTGTAGCGTTTGTGGAGATTGAATCATGAGAAAATATGATACTCGACGTGATATCAACTAAAACAGTATTCATAGAATTTGGGTTTCAACGTGATGGCCACTTACCTACCTTTTGTTTGTTGGAGGAAATTAGGAAAACATCTTCATATAGTTAATTATGTTTAATTTTAAATCGTGCTGGCTTTATTTGGGATTTCATTCATGATAGTATTTATTTAGAGTATTTCGTACCAAGCCGGAAATTGAGAGAGTTATGGGAAGAGTTATGCCAAATTTAATTTATGCACACACAAACAGTGGCACGCTAATAAATTGAATGTAAAATGTCGTTTTTATTCATAATTTTTATTTGAACATTTGAATGATTGTGAATTCTAAACTTATTTAAGAAAATAAATAAAGCTAAATCTATATAATAATAACAACACCGGATAGCCAAAAATAGTAAGTTTTGTATTCTATAAATAGTAACTTTAGTAACATCATTTTTTAATTATTAATTAAATGTAAATTAATATCATGTATCAAAATCAAATTAAGTAATTAAATTTTTTGTATGCATACGTATATCTATAAATATTTACTTTAATAATAATAATAATAATAATAATAATAATAATAATAATAATAATAATAATAATAATAATAATAATAAGTTTCCATCTGTAGTTTCCATTAGTAGAAATGAATTTGATTAAATATAACTTTATTACCTATTAATTAATATTAATATATATTTGTAAATAGCATGAGTTTTTAATATCGTTCAGTAACTCTTATTTTTCTATTTATTTATTTATTTATTTCTACTTTCCGTTTGTTTAGAAAATGTTAAATAAATCTAATACTTACTATTTATTAATAAATTAAAAATGATATTCAATCTAATTATTAACCGAAAGAATGCGTCGACGAAATAGAATATTGGAATCCAGAATTCAATGCACATTATTGTACCACTGATTAAGCAAATAGTAACGTCATTTTTTAGTTAAAGTATATATTTGGAAAATTAATTAACAATATAATTGAATACACGCAATATTTGTCACCTATAACATTTGACTTTCAATTCACCTTTAGCAAAAATTGAATTCCATTAATTATGAGACTCCTATATAAACTGGCATTTATTTTTTAGCATTCTTATGTGATCATTTTGCATTAGTACGTATTTTTCTTAAGATGTTCATAAATTTAAATAGCGCATCATGTATGAGTATTCATCTTCTTTCATATTTTAGTATTAAATACAATATTTTTTTTTCTTCATATAATGGATGTTGATACTGACGTTTTCTTAAATTCTTTTTTGCAAGGTATTATAAGAACGGGTACAGTGATTCATTTTCGACGTGGAGTAAATTCAGTAACCATGAATGTAGAAACTCTATCTGGTATGGACTTCCGATTTTGCAAGATCTAAAAGAATGTTACTCGCTGATTCAATTTATATTGTTGTTTGAATCTTTCTTTTCTGATGAATGATTGATATTGATTTTTGTTCGTAGTTTGCTGGGAAGAGGGAAGAACGTTGTGGTGAGAATATGCTTATCAATATTGGGAATGTTGTTATCACATGTGTATAACTCGATAGATATTTTATGTTAATTATTGTAATTTTTGAAAATTTGGTTGGTAGCATTAAAATTAATTATAAGTTGTTTATTATGATATTCACTATAGAAAAGTTGAAATCCCCAAATCTATCTATGTAGTTATAACAAATGAATTGTTGTTCATCAACTCCATATATAAGACAATAGTCATGATTATACGTATATGGGATGGGTGTAGGATAAGAAAGTTTTTAATTTATATTTAGTAATGTTATTTGGAATTCGGATTACTAATTTGCTTTTTCATTTTTGTACAATTCATCATGATTATATTTCTTTCTTTTTTTTTTCTTTTTTTTTTTGAGAATATGATTATATTTCTTTTGATAATATATCAAAAGTATAAGTAACAATAAACTACGGGGTGTGTTCAATTGAGATTATGTTTTTTTACAAATTTAATTAAAACTTGGAAAAATATCTAAATTATATAGATTTCAAAAGTAAATATATATATATATATATAAACAAACAAAATAATTATTTTTCATAACTAAAAAATCATTGATTATAATATCATAATCATTAAAGTATATTATACAAATAATAAAAAAATACAACTCAATTTATCAATAGTAACTAAATTTATGTCTTTTTTTTTTCTTTTCAATTTGCTATTTTTAGAAATCATATATCTAAATGGTATATTTTAATTATGCATTAAAATGTTTAATCAACTAATCAATTATGCATTAATGTTTTCATCCAACTAAATAATGGCGGACATTTAAAAAATATAATTGGTGACATTTAGATAATTCTAACAATATAATTGACAGTATAACTAGGAGTTATGGATAGTAATTTATCGTAATTTTGTAAGAGTATTATTTAATTAGTAATTTTTGTATACTTTCATTTTAGTAAATATTTTGCTTAGTTATTAATTAAATGTATATTAATATACAACTCTCGATCAAATAATTAAAGGGTAAATGTATGAAAATACCCACTTTTTTTTAACAAAAAGATTGATAAACGTGTATAAAAATGTGCATATAATGAATTAATGAGTGATTTCTTTATTCTAATATTGAATACAATAATATAGTTGGTAAGTTCATTTCTATTAATGTTTGTTATAATTGTTGCATCCAATTAAGGCCGCACTCAAGAATCTCCATTATTCTCATACTAAGTATTTGGTTATCCAATCAATCAAAAATTCACATATCTAGCTCGTCTAATTTTGCTACATCCTAGATATCAAAATTTAAGTAAATATCTTTCAATTATTCATGGGTATATATGGTGGAGAGTTGTTTCATATCCATGCAATGGTTAATGACATACATCCCACTACCCTAAAAAAATTGACGAACATTCACCGTAAGCTTTGTCCCGATTGGCTGGAATGCGATATTATTGATTGTACTTTTTGTATTGCGTATGAGGTTTAATTTGTATAATATACTAGCTATCAATTGAAAAGTGAAAACATAATATTAGTAAATTCATTATTATATATATTATTATTATATATTGATTCTAATATTTCTTTATATTATTTTGTGGAAATGATACCATTTGATAAATGTGATCAATGTGCACGGAAGACATGTATTTATTTATTTGGAAGAAAAACATGTACTTTACGAATATAAATAACTCCTAGATAATGTAGATTATATCTTCTTTTTCTATAATTCTATTATTTGTTTCTTGCAACTATGAGAATACGTATTCTAGCCTCTTCTAAAAAATTCGAGTTTCCTCGAGAGAAAAGAGAACCATCCCCAGTTTAAAATTATTATGCACAAATATATGTATTTATTTCTTTCTTTCTCTGAAAGGAACAACTAGCTCAATACACAAAATATATATATATATATATATATATATATATATTATTATTATTATTATTATTAAGCTAATAAGAATTTAAATAGCTGAAAACACACAAAAATATTTTTGTCATTACGTAAATAAGAGATTATCAATGAGACATTTTAAAATAAAAACTGAGCCAAAATTATTCTGACAAGAGAGTATATAGAGATTTTATATAAAGAGGTGAAGCTGAAAATAACTACTTGAGTTGAATAATTGAAAATAATATTTCTTTCGGCGATCAACATTTATGAATTTGGAAACATACTTTCTAACCTGAACATATTTGATTGTACTTTCCTTATATATGTAGCCATTTTTAATCAATCATGCAATTATTATATGAAATGCATGTTATTTTGGAACTATTCAATCACAAAAAGAAACACCTATGTCAATAATCAATGTGTGCGTTTCTTAAAAAAAAAAATCAATGTGTGCTCATATGAAATGCATGAAAATCTGAAAGCTATAATTAATAGAATTGATTTAGATACTGTTTCTACTTACATGTTTTTTCAATTATAAATAGGGATGGGGAATAGAGTAGAGGGCGGAAATTAATAATACCCAATTTAAAGAAGTTGATTATCAAAATACCCATTTTGAATTTACATATGCAAAAAATACCCATTTTGTTAAAATAATGGTTGTGGGGCCCGCTTTTTCACATGGAATTCTGCAAAGTTTCATTACTTTATCGGTGGTTGTTTTTTTTTGTCTTGTTGCTGTTTTGTTTACTTTGACTGCTACCCAATTCCCAATTCGACCACTATAAAAGTATAATTTCAAAATTAAAAAAAAAAAAACAAAGGGGTAGAAAATAGCAGAAGGGCCCGGCTTTGACAACTTAATTTCGGCCCTCGGCTTGACAGATTAAAAAAATAATAATAATAAAAAAAAGAAAAAAGAATTATACCCAGTTAAAAGAATTAAAATTCATTTTGCCCCTTTCCCTTTCACTTTCACGGCCCTTCCCCCTTTTTCCCACCCACTTCTCACGGTCTCTCTCAATCTCTCTCGCCCCTCTCACGATTGAAGAACCCTAGCCACCAAATATTTTTTTTTAAACCGTGAGATATCTCACGGGTCCCTCTCAATCTCTCTCACTCTCACGATTCAACAAACCGTGAACCCTAGCCCCCAATTTTTTTTTTCAACCGTGAGATAGAGAGAAAAGAAGAGAAAAGTATGGCCACCAATAACAATTCGGATTCCGAAGATGAAGGAGTCCCGACTCAAGCGCGTCGCGTTCCGACGATGGAAGAACGTCGAAACCTTCCTCATCTGCATCCTCCGGTAATTTTTATAATTTTCTTCGTCTCTTCTTTGTTATAATTTGTTATTTAAAATGTTTTGAATTTTTAGTATTTTTTAGTTTCCTCAATCAATTCGTATGTAATGATTTAATGATTTTATGTTATCTTGAATAGAATTATAAATTATAATGTGTATAAAATGCATTAATATTTCGATTTTGGTATGCAAGAAATCTGGATTTATTGGGATTTATTGGGTAATTTATGAATTCGAAATCTGAAATATATATGGATTTATTGCAATTTAAATTATACATGTTTCACGGTTTCTGTTGCAAACAAACCGTGAATCACGGTTTGTTTGCAATAGAAACCGTGAAATTACTTAAAAACACGGTTTTGTTTAATTTCATACTATTGCGTTTAATTGCAGAGAAGATTGTAAAATTTGATACTTCACTAAATTGATGAATCATTTTGATCTATTATGTTGCAGCCTAGGTATACATGGTACAGGCCTCGTATGCAAGGATTCCCCGGTGAAATAAATAGTTACAACATAATCAATGTACTTCAAGGCGTAATGTATCATTTAATACGCATTGGTGGACAGGATCTATTGGGACGATTTGCCAACGAATCTCCATTTGGAAAGGTTCTCGCGCTTAGGAAGGTCGGGAATGCCAAGCGTGCCTTGCACGAGTTATTGGCTAGGGAGTTGTGGAGGGGTGAAGAACACGAATTCGAGAGGTTGTTCCACGTAGGTGGACGGGATATTCGGTTTGGGCCTCAAGAATTCTGCCTTGTGACTGGATTATGCTTCGGCCCTACGACCTTTAATCCCCACGGTCGCAATCATGTCATCCCACAGTCGAGCCTCTTTCATACTTATTTCAACGGACGTCAGGTGCAAGTCAAAGAGCTCTTGAATCATTTCAAAGATGCTTCAATCGTCATAGGGACTCCGGATCAATACTTGAGCGCCGCCAACCTCATTGTCTACTACTACGTGCTACTAAGTCGTGACCCTGACAGACATGTTGATGATTGGGCATGGACATTAGTAGAGGATCCACAGCGATGGGCGGAATTTCCGTGGGGATCATGGTCATTCCAGATCATGTGCCACCAGCTCGGAGTGGCGAAGAAGGACCCCACAGAAATAGGAGGCAAAAAAAATAGGGGAGCCTACCATCTCTACGGGCCCGTGTGGGCGATGTTCATTTGGGCCGTCGAGGCCATTCCTGCTTTAGGGCAAGCAATTGGGGTTCGTCGCAACGAGCACCTCATGCCACGACTTCGGAGATGGGAACTTGGGTCGTCGAATGCCGACTTCGTTGATTTCTTTAACAATCCAGAGGTATATACTCTCTTTTTACTCTTTTACTGCATTAATTAATTATGTTAATCATTTAAAATAATATTTATGGATTATTTAGTTTATCAATAATTAAAGTAAGTAAATGTTTTTAGTACATGTTATTAATTAATGATTAGTTAATTACTCATAATAATACTGATTTCATAATAATTGTTTGGATTCGAATTTATAATAATTGTTTGTTTGTATTCGAATTTAATTTAAAATTTGTTTTTTTTTTTATTTGAATGGTGAAATAGTTTTTCCACGGTTTGATCTTATATTAAACCGTGAATACACGGTTACATTTAGTTTAAACCGTGAAAAAGTGATTTTTCACGGTTTGATCTATATTGAAACCGTGAATTCACGGTTTAATTTAACTTCAAACCGTGTAACATGCTTTAAGTTAAAAAAATAGCTATTTCAGATAGGTGAAGATTGGAAAATTGATAATGGTAATGGTTATGCATTTTTTTTTTATGCAGCTCGAAGTCAACCCCACACTCGAACCTGATGAAGAGGAACGAACCTCCTATTACTTTCAGTCCCTATTCGAGTGCCAAGACCCGTTACAAGTTCGGTTTAACCCGAATACACGCCATTCGTGGAAAAAAACGCCTCCGGAGCAGAGGCAAACAAAGGATGCGAGAGATATGGCTCGAGTGATTGATAAGTTGAGGTGCCGTGATTCGAGGCAAGTAGGCCAGCCCCAACGTCGCCATCCTCGTGCCACCCGGGCAAATTCAGAGGGTGGAGCACCTATCCCGACCTTCACGGCTCGTGCGAGTACGTCGAAGAGGCCGAGGGTGAACAGTTCACCCCTCGATAGGTCCTCAGGTGTCGTATGCTGCGTACACGGGGATCCGTGCCCTCGAGGATGTGATAACGACGCGTGGGCCGACAAGGTAATGGAACGCCTGGCTCGGGATACGTCGGAGACTGGCGTCATGGCTCATATCGCCAAGTTCATGGCAGGGCACCTGAAGGGGATCTTCGGGAAGTCGTCATCTTCCTCGAGCCATGGCATGCATTCTCGTCGTCGAGAACCATCACAGGGCAGCCACGTCCCCTTGGCAGGCCGACATTTAGTTGACGGGGGCCACGCAGCTCGTTACGATGATGACGGTGGCCACATTGAACAGAGGGCACCTAGCCACGTTCCCTCGGCAGGCCGACATTCAGTTGACGGGGGCCACATTGAGCAGAGGGCACCTAGCCACGTCCCCTTGGCAGGCCGACTTTCAGTTGACGGGGCTTACGCAGCTCGTTACGACGATGACGGGGGCCACATTGAGCAGAGGGCACCTACCCCCGAGGCCGCTCCGGGTTTCGAGCACATGTTCGGGTTGTTTACAGAGCCAGTAGGGCAGAGCTCAAGGATGCCTCCATTTCGAGAGGCTGAGGTCGAGGATGCGGAGTCATCGCACTCGTCTTTTATCAGGGACCTGGAGAAGATGCCCCTGATGGATTGGGTACATCCTGTACTGCAGCCAGTGCTTGCCCATCAACCGGTGATTCCAGACTCCGATACTCTGCAGGGGGGTGACTACAGTGACGCGGATTCAGATATTACAGGAGTGACGCCTGTGCGTCGGGTCCGTGTTGGGCGGCGGACCGTGAGGCCATCGGCGTCGTTACAGAGCCCCTTTGTCCCGAATATTCCGACACCCTATTGCGGTACGACGATCAAACAGTTGTATCACGAATTCAGACTCAGTGGGCCGAATGCCTGCGTCTGGAACCTGCAGGACCCGCCTTTTCAGATGAACCAGTCTTTGTTTGATGAGATCGAACACCCTCATATTCAGTTCTCAGCCGAGGTTAGAACGATCCTTACTTTATATTATTATTAATTATGATACGCAGTCCAATATTTTTTTTTCATTAATACTCTGTGTGGATTATAGATCATGGACCTGTATACTGTTTATTGGTGGAGTCGACTCCAAGACGGACTTTCTTTGTGTCCGTCTCTAAATGACAGACGGACTGTTCTCCTTGGAATGGGCGTATATGTGAGTTTTTTTATACATTTTAAATGAATATATTTTTTTATTTTATTTTTTTCTTTAATCTCTAAATTAAGATATTTATTGACAGTACGACTTGAGGAGGGCCCTGATGGATTTTCACAAGGGAGATCAAACGGCAATGGCAAAGTCGAATCTAAAGTATCGTGATTACAAGCTGTCCGATGATCTCGGGAATTGGTTTCACGGCGTTGGCTCGTACGATGTTTGGATGAACGCAACTTGTGTAAGTTTCTTCATTTGAACTTTGAGTTTTTATTACGTATTATTATTAGTGCTTAAATGCATTATACTAATTATTAGTGATTAAATGCATTATTAGTGCTTAAATGCATTATACTAACGTGAGTAGTGGGATTAATATCAAATCTTGTGTTGATCTTTTTTTTATGAAGCAAACTGTGTGGATGTAGTTAAAAAAATATAAATATGTTGATCTTTTATTTTGATTTTGAGTCACTAATTCTAATATGAACTTGTTTCCCATTTGTCATGTGCTGTTTTAATTTGCAGTTTGTGTTTATTTGCCACGTTTCCACCGATCACTGGGTTATTTGCCGAGTACTGACTGATCAGTGGATGATGGAGGTATACGACTCACTTCTACATACGCTCCCTAATGCACGAGACAGAATGCATCGGTTGGTCCAGCTCTACCCGATCCAGAAACTGTGGCCCAGAGTGTTGCAAAAGGTTGGATATTGGGAACAACATCCAGGGATGAAGAAGCATCAAGATTTTCTGAATGTTGTTTGGATCCCCCTAGAGCAGCAATACATACAGAAGGACGAGTATTCATGCGGACCGTTCTCGTGTATGTACATCGATCGTATTTTCGCCCTGAAGAAGCCGCAAATTGAACGGATTGGCGTGAGGTACCTCTCCGCATTTCGCTTAGAGGTCGCGAAACGGATATTTTCCCTTTCACGTCGTGCCGTCGAGCTGTGAACATTATATTTCCAAACGAAGATATGTCAGAATATTTAAATATTCTATTTAAATATAAGAATGTATGTATTTAAATATTAGTATAATTAATTAATTAGAATGTTTGCCTTTAAAATGAAATTTGGCCTTAATTTTGACCAACTTAGAGTGTCTCACGGTTAGGGTTCACGAGCTGGCACGTAATTACACGGTGAAAATCACAACAAAACCGTGAAAATAGTAGTGGTTTTGACCGGATTCTAATTTTGACCAGATTCCACGATTAGGGTTCACGGTAATTGTGATATCACGGTTTCATTCTCATATAAACCGTGTACATAATTTTTTTATTGTTTTCTGAATGTTATACACGGTTTACTAGCTCTTAAACCGTGATATCACGGTTTGAAAGCTACATAACCGTGATTCACGTTTAAAATTGTTTCTAACCGTGATTTAACGTTTCACGGTTATTGGATACATTACAAATGATAATTTATATTTGGTATATTATTTATATAATTTGTCCTAAATTTTGAAGTTATGTTATATTATTTTTCTTGATTTTTATTATGTATAAAATAATAGGATAATATATTCTTCATTTATTGCAACAAATTACATTAATTGAATGATTCCATCCATAAGTGACACATGGCTGCAACGTGACCTGTCATATCACAATGTCGACATCTTCGAGAACCACGGCTTGCCCGTCGGCGTGCTTCCCCTCTCCCTCTACGTCTTCTTTCTCTCGGCCTCCCCGGTAGACGTACTCTTATTGGGGGCAATACCTCCGCACTCTGCAGCTCTTTAGGCCAAGAAGATCTATGTGGTACACGTAAAATTGGGAGCTCGTAAGCTTTTGCATGAGTACCTTGTTGGTAGTAAGGTGAAACGTAATGCACTACTTCCTCCCCTTGGTACCTAAAATTAGACAAAAAAATATAATTAAGTTGAAAGTACTTAAATTATGATTGTTGTATTCACATGATACCTTGAAGGTGACTTACATGATTGCCGCGATCGCGTGTGCACAAGGGAGACAGTCCCTCTGCCAACGCAGACATTGACACTCATACTGTTGAAGATTCACAGTAACTGTCATTTGGGATGTACGAACATTGAATTGGAATTGAGATGTTTGCGTGACCCTGTATTTCCGCGCGTGCTCTGTCTGATCCGCAATTGTTCGCCTCGCCGCCAACGTTATTGGATGATTGTCCCGCTGGCAAGCTATGCGTCGTTCATCGAACCATTCTTCGATGATAAGCCTCACAGCATCGAGAGAAGCACAGATTGGTAGACGCCTAGCCCATAGGAGGGTATTATTGAAAGACTCGGCAGCGTTAGACGTCATATTGCTAAAACGTCGAGGTTGGCACATCGATCGAGCTTACTTGGCAGGGCCGATTTCCATCAATTTTGCATGGGCGTTGGCGTTCAGATCACGAATTTGATCCATTCTTGTATTTCATTCCTCCACATCATACGTGTATGCAGCTCGTACAAACAGCCCGATGACATGCTTACCATAGTGTGCCAAGTTCTTACTCAGGTGGTAATAACACAAACCGTGGTAGGCATCGGGAAATACAATGGATACGGCATGTATGATGGATATGTGCTGATCCGAGACAATCAACGTGCCATTCAATGCTCCGTATGCACTTCTGAGTCCTCGCATGAAGAAAGTCCAGCACTCGTGGTTTTCGATAGGCCCTACTCCGTAAGCCAAAGGATACAACTCCTCGTTAGCGTCCTTCGCCACGGCTACGAACATGATTCCCTTGTTCTTCCCCTTCATATGTGTGCCATCCACTATGATAACCGGCCTCATAGTGAGTGAAAACGCAACTCGAGTAGCGCCTAGAGCAACAAAAACTTGTTTGAACCGGCCATCATTGCCGATGTTGATCTTTGTGATTATACCTGGATTTGTCTTCTTCAGCATTGCGAGGTAGCCCGGCAACATCTTGTACGAAGCTTCGTACTCGCCATAAATCATCTGAATTGCGCGGTTTCGCCCCCTCAAGGCGACATCGTACGTGATGTCGACACCGAAAACTTTCTTTAGCTCATTCATTATGATCTTTGGCTTGATTATTTCCTGATCACGTAGAATTCGCTTCGCAAAGTATGCCCCAATGACCGTAGAACGAAGCTTCCTTTTCTTCAGACCCATTATTTCATGATTGCACGTGTGATCGCCACAAAACTTGTTCACTAAAAAATGGCCGCCTCCGCTGGCGGTGGCGTGTAACTTGAAGGGGCATTGCTTCGATGCTTTGCATTTCAAATATAGTCTTCCACTATCCGACCTCTCTACCTTTGATTCCGCACTCTTCTCCAAATTCCACAGACCGGCTGCAATCGTGAGTTCATCCTTTGTATCGTACATGGCGTTAACAGCAAGCCCTTCAACAATCAAATTAACCTCACCCGCATATACTGCAGAGTTTTCAGGTTGGATAGGGACCATGGGGACTATCCAATTACTCGGATGCGTTGTATCGATATCCTCATCAGCATCGTCATCGTGCGGACTTGGATACATCAATCGTAATAATTTTTCCATCCCGCCTTCGTCCAGTATCCACGCTGTGTACTCAGCAAACAAGGACCTATTCAGCCGCCTTTCAGAATTGTCTCCGGCTCTGTCGCTCTCGGTGCTCTGAGCATCAGATTCAACGTCGTAATCTGGGTCGTCCTCATCGTCTATAACTTCATACACATGGCCTCGAGACCGCGCCTCGCTACGGCCATTATGCTCATCCTCGGCCGCAAAATTGAGGTCTGGGATTGAATTTTCTCGGGCACTCGAGGCATGAGGGAATGAACTCGCTATGAGGTTGAGATCTGGACGATACACGTCGTCAGTTGAAAATGATGAAGTAGCGACCCTACCAATCTCATCGAGGTATGTGTGCCAATCAGTGCCCTGGTAGCCGAAGTCGAATGAGCCACCATACTGGTACGTCTGCTCGGCCGTAGGGAAATGTGAAGAGGACGCCCCGGCTTGTTCACCGTAAAAGTGAGAAGACGATGCCGTGTTGTTCCAAGATATATATACCTTTGGGGACGATTCTGTTCTGCACAAGCAAACGAGTTCTTCGTCCGTCCCCAACGGTGATTTAACAAGACGTCCAGATGGTGTCTTCCTCAGATAGGTGATCTCAAAATCAGTACTCAAGAAAGCATCTGTTGATAAGACGATATCAACTATTTGTCGTCTCAAGTTGTAGACAGTTATAACATCTGTTGATAAGACGATATCCATCTGTCTACCGCCCTCGTACTCAACGCTTTCCCAATTTCCTCCATAGTTTACGTTCACGATAACGTAGGACATCTGCATGAATTTAATTCAAAACATTAGATGTATATTAAATGAAAAAATACATTAATTTAAAATTAAGATTTTATAAAAAAAACAATGATAATACAAATAGTAAAATAAAATTGAAACTAATATTGAGTTCGACTAAGGCAAATTATAAATAGATGCGTACCTAAATTAACTTGAGCATGCGTAATTGTAAAAATAGACTCATTAACTTGAGAATGTAACTTAAAAGTGCTAATTTTATTAAAAAAATATTATCAATATAGTTTAAAAGATGTCTCACGGTTAGACTAGCATTTAAACCGTGAAATTCACGGTTTAAATGTTATCCTAACCGTGAAATACCTTTCTAATTAACAAATTATTTTATTAAAAAAATAGTATTAAAGAGACATCTCACGGTTAGACTAGAATTTAAACCGTGAGACTAGAATTTAAACCGTGAAATATCTTTTTAAATTATATTAATACTATTTTTTAATAAGGTCTTTCACGGTTAGACTAGAATTTAAACCGTGAATTCACGGTTTAAATGCTAGTCTAACCGTGAAAGACCTTATTAAAAAATAGTATTAATATAGTTTAAAAAAACTATTTTATTAAAAAAATAGTATTAATATAGTATTAAATGCTAATCTAACCGTGATGTAACTTTCTAATTAACAAACTATTTTATTAAAAAAATAGTATTAATATAGTTTAAAAAGACGTCTCATGGGATTTAATTAATAATAATAATAATAACAATGATAATAATAATAATAACTAAAATTAAAATTCAGAGTTAATAACTTGAGCATAATTTAAATAAAATAGCACTTACAAATCGCCCTAATCATACCATAATTAAAAAAATTTAAACAGTACACTTTCATATTTATCTAAATATCTTACGGCTAAAATCATACTATAACACATAAGAATCAATATAACATTGAGCATAATCAATATAACATTGAGCATGTAAATTCCAAAAATAAAATTGAAAAATAGAATAATTAATTTCATAATGTACCTTAAAAGCTATAATTTACTGAGCTTTTTCAATTTCGTTTGCTTTTTCTTCCTCCTCAATTTGCCACCAGTAAGTTGTCTTTGATTGCCTTCTAGCGCTAAAAAATACTCCAAATTGTAAGCTTTTAAGAAATGAAGAAAATAATTTTTAAGGTGTTGTGAGCGAACTCTACCCACTTTATAGGATAAAACAGGTATGAATTATGAATTATTTGCTATGAAAATAAATTTGATAAACTAGTCAAATTTGTCCGAATACAATTATTATTTTCACTATTTAGTCCGTGAATATGAATTTTCGGAGAATCCATTCAATAATTTTACTGTTTCACCTATCATATTAAATTTGACTGAATTTAGAATAGTTTGGTGTCGGTAATATAATTTCACCCCAAAAATTTTCTTTTCTAATAAAAATAAAAATCAAACTCGATGGGGGCATAGATAGATAAAAAGTATAAAAAGTGGGGCCCCAACTCTGCGCCTCTGCAAAGTTTGTGCATTGATTTCAACAATATAACATTAATATATTCAAATGGGTATTTTCTACATATGTATTTTCAGAATGGGTAATTTATATATACCCACTTAATATTTGGGTAGAAAGACATATTACCAGTAGAGTAAAATATCAACATTTTTTTGACACCAAGTATTTTCTAACATGTTGCATACAATTATTATTAATAGATAACTAATCCTACAATAATAGGGCATAATTAGTTTCATAATTTATATACCACAATAGTTATTTGTATTATGTAAATATAGATAGTATATATTTGTGTTATTTATATCTATAGATGATTTTGTGGATGTGACAAATTAAATAAATATAGTTAATATATCAGAATAGCCTTTTAAGATATTGACAATTAAATTTTCTCACACAACCAGTTTACGTTATTCATATAGTATAATAGACCATATGCTGAAATTTTGGATAGTATCTAATGTAATTATATATTGAATTGTGTAATCTATATACTTAGTTATAGTATGAATAATCTTCAGATGTTCCTTATATATAACTATACAATAAATGCCGGAAAAAAAATCAAGAACAAAATTAAGGTAAATATATACTGTATTATCTTTTTAAGGTAACATGTATCGATATTTTTCAATAGTGTTGTTATAAAAAAAATTGCAAATTATTTATTCAAGCTAATCTACATCTCTAATTAGCTTTATAATTTGTGCCTCTTTTGTCTCCTAAACAGTTTACTTATAAAGTACTTATAAAGTACTTATAAAGTACACGAAAACTTAGTAAAAGAATTATTAGTTGCATAATATCGAGATATATATTGGTGATATATTACTTATATTGTCGAGATATTCAATTGAAACAATTGTTTATAATTCAATCAATGAAATTTCTTGATGTATGTCTTACTTTAAGGATAGATCAATACTTGCTCTGAAACTTGATGTAGTCAAGTGATTTAACCAGTACATGATTTACATGAAAGTTTGAGACATGGATTATTTGAGCTCAGACTATGCATATACAACTCAGATGAAATTATTGATATTCTTATTTGGTCACGATTATCTTTCTTTAAATCTATATAAAAAGTTCAACAAGAGTTACTACTAAAGCCACACGTTCCTTCCGCATCAATTTGGTAAAGATCCCAAACTCAACATATGTATGACTCTCCTTTCTCACAAGGTATTTTAAAGGGACGTGGTTTTTTTTTTTTTTTTTTTTTTTTTTTTTTGCATTAATCAAAGTGTTATACAAATATTTCACAATTTGTGTATAAAGTTAAAAACTTTGAAACAAATATAAAGTATGTACTCCTATATAATAAAGAATAATATTTTACACTAGATGTTTAAACAAAAAATATATCTAAAACACAAAGGCAACCTGTTATATTTTTCTTTACATTATATCCCAACACAAGTTAATTAACACTTTATTAAAAAAAGGAGGATAGTGAATATTTTATTTACATAATCCCGACACAATTTGTCAATTTATACATAATTTATCCCGTGCGTCGCACGGGTGCGGTACTAGTAAAATAAAGTAAAGAGAACTAACAAGTCAACTTAAAAAAAAAAAAAAAAAAAAAAAAAAAAAAAAAAACAAACAAACAAACAAACCTAGCAATTATGAGTTAATCGTAATTTCTCCTACTTGGGTTATCTATTGCATCAAATATTAGTGATAGTCGGAAACTTCTAAATTATATTTTTAGTCTCTCTCTGATATGGGTGGATTGTTACGGTATACCAAATTTTTCGTACCGAAATTTTTTGATATGTGATTTTTCATATCATTACTATATCAAACGTTTCAGTAATCCCGAATACCGATATATCGAAAATTCGATATGGAACAAGATGAATACCAAATACCGTATCAATTTTTCAACATACCGATATACAATATTTCAGCATGCGCGGTATACCGAAAATACCAAATTCCATACCTAAAATATTGGATATTATAAGATAATTTAATATGAAAAGAAAGTAGAAAATAAAATTGCAATCTAAGACTAATAAAACAAAAATAAATATAATATTGTCTTTAAGCCTATGTCATCTTCAAATTTCAGCTAACAAGATTGAATCTACATACCATTGACTGCATCAACTTTAAAAACATCAGAGAAACTCAATCCTAGAAAATTAAATATCAATAAGAATTAAAATAAATTTCCAAATGGTCCAAAATCAGGCTACATCGTACTCATATAAGTATTAATCTAATAATTTACCCTGAAAAAATGGTATGAAAATTCAAAATCAAATTCAATTCCATAACTCATAGCAAAGAAGAAAAATAAAAATAAAAATCAAACTCTTATTCCGAAATTGCAACCTCCAAGTCGTCCCTTTCTTCTCTTCGATAAATTGTCCTCATTTCTCTCCTAATTCAAGTCCGACTCCTCTAATTCTTGTCTCACGTGCTTTTTTTTTTAATATACTTCATACAAAACCTCTATTTGTAGCTTTCGGCTATTATTGTGGACGGATGGAGTAATAAACTACTCACGATCCAAAACACTATCAAAATTTATTTCGTAGTCTTTTTACTCTTACTAAACAAGTTCAAATAAACTTTATGCTGAAATTTAAATAAGTCATATAGAGATGTTTAGTAACTTTCATATGACTAGAAAATGCTAGATAAGACTAGATAAAATAAAAACCATGAAAAGTTACCTTGATAAGTCATGTTCAGTCAAGATAATTTCATGCGAGGTGGAAAGTCGATTAATTTATCAAAGAGAAAAAAAAAAATTATCACGGGCCAAACCTATTTCAGAGGCCCTTGAGATAACTTATTTATGATACCAAATAGACAAAATACCAAAATAACTTTATTTATGAATTTTTATCATCCTTTCTTGACTACCAAACGAGACCTTAAGTTACAAACCTAAAACTAGTTGTTCAGATTTGGCAACTTTCTATACTTCAAGATTTAACCTGTTTGCATATATGGTAATAGATGAGGTCCATCTTCTCTCAAGATGAAAAGAAAAGAAAGATGAGGTCCATTGTCCTTCTCTCAAGTGCATTTGCGCCAAATCTCATTGAACATCTTTTCACCAGAAAGAAAAAAACTGCACCTAAAAGAAAAGAAACTAAGACATATATATATATAAGTATATTCACCATATTCTATCCCCACCTCCTTTACATACACCTTGAATTTACACCAAGAGGCAGCAAGAAGCTTCCTCCACATACAATAAACACAAGAAATAATACTTTGGTTAACGGCATTTTTTTTTCTTTTCTATTTTGGTAAACTGCATTTTCACCTTCATGAAAACTAGCTGCCCTCAGTCGACAGAATCTCGAGCTCCGCCCACCAAAGAGGCGACAGTTTTGGAACCGCTCCATCGGGCCCTATCCCTGTTATCACTCTCAACCTCGTACAAACCTCTCTCATCGAAGGCCTCTCTCTCTCCACATCAGCGCACGACTTTATCAAATCACCAATTTGTTGGAGCTGATCTTCTTGGTAAGTTCTAAGAGTCGGGTCCACCATTTCTCGAATAGATTGTGTTCCTTTCAAGTAGTCTGATGCCCAGTCTTCGAGAGAATCGGTACCTGCAGTGTACGGTAGCCTACCAGTTATCATTTCAAATAGTACGACTCCGAAGCAGTAGACATTGCTTTGTGGGTCCGATTGCCTGTGGCTGTCTGCTTCATCCCAGAACACCACATCGGATACTTTGGCCGCATAATCTTCGGTTAGGTAAATCGAAGAGGAAGTCAAGCTTCTGTGAGCTAGTGGAGGTGTTAGTTGGTGCATGTGCTCGAGGCAGTAGGCGATTCCCATTGCGATTCTTAATCGAGTAGTCCAGTCTAAGTGTTCGGCTTCTTTTACTGCAATGTAGATGGGGGGAATGATTCTTAGCTCAATCTAATAGAACAGATGGATATCAAAATGGAAATGCAAAAAGTGATTTAAAACACCACAAAGAAGAAAAAGAAAGGATGATTTGAGCCATATATATATATACTTATAACAAGAAGTTTTCTTTTTAAAGGTTATATAAAGAGAAATTAAGCACTCACTGTGTATATGCTCGAACAGAGTTCCGTTGGGAGCATACTCAAAAACCATCATTCTTGTGAAAGGTTCCTGCTCCTCACAAAAACCTAGTAGGCTCACAAAATTCTTGTGATTCACTTTTGATAGTGTGTCGATCTGATATGAAGATGAACAAGGGTGTCAATAACAAGAAATTGTCCCTGATTTTAAAACTGGAAGTCTAAATACAGTCGGATGTCCAATCAAGAATTACCATGAAATTCATGATTGTCATATATATTTCTATTGATGTATCAGAATGTCTTGATAAAACGAGTTTCAACTTTCAAGAATTCCCAATTATATAATCATACAAAGGATACCTTCTTCCTGAATTGGCTTTCCAGGTTAGTAGACCAGTCCTTTGACGATGACATGGCAACAGATGCAACTCCTATCTCAACTCCACTGGACAACGTACCCTTGTAGAAAGTACAAATTGACGTTGAACCAATCACATTACTAAAGTCTTCACAAGCAGCCACAAGTTCAGATCTCTTGAGCTTCGGGACACCTGAGAAACACCCAGAATAGATAATTTGTTGAGTGAAAGATTATGTTCATCATGGCACACAATTCAAGAACAATGCAAATAAGTTTAACCCCTGTGTCTTATATTTAGGTCACATTATTCAGTTCAGTCCCCTTTAATATATATATATATACAGAGAGAGAGCGAGAGACGTATATGTTTTGAAATCTTGCAAGCCACTACATTTATGTTGGTTTTTTGAGGTAGAAAGCATACATGCTCAAATAAAAGCAATAATACAAAAATTTAAGAAAGATTTTCAGAGTAGAGAGATGAGATGAATACCAGTTACAAACGCTCTCTGCAGCTGTCCACTTAATCCCGTCCGCCAGGGTTTGACAGTTGCAACTTTACTGTATTGATAGAAGACAATACCACCAACTAAAAGCAAAAACAATAGAGAACCACCGATGGATCCAACCAATATAAGAGTCTGATTCCTTCCACCAATTTTAGCTGGGCTAGTTCGATTTTCTGGTACCAAAAGTGTTGGTTTAGCAGAAGGGGAAGAGGAAGGTGGTGAAGGTGATGGAGACTGAGGGACAGAAGGAGCGGGTGCAGGTGCTGGTGCAGGTGCAGGAGTAGTAGGGGTAGGAGCTGGATCTGGATCTGGAGCTATAACTGGATCTGAAATAGTTGGCGGTGGAATTTCTCGAGGAGGACTTGGTGGAAGCTGGAACCTGAAAGGTGGGGTTTTCCTGATTGGAGCTTCTTGTAATAATTTTCGCTCTCCGACATCTCTTTTTTCCCAGGGAGTCCTATGGAGGTTATGGATATCATGAAGTTGAAAAGGAAAAGTACTATTGAATCTCAATAAGGATTTAAATGCATTTACTGGATGAGAAGTAATTTATATAAAAGTCATAGTATAAATTTAGAAAGGTAACTATGAAACTATTTATATACTTTTAAAAAAAAATCATATCTGTCCGTGTATATACTTCTATATTTAGGATATGTAGTCACTACACATTTATGTCTAAATTTTATATATGTTTACGAAAATATACATAATAAAAATACATAAATGCACACCTTCAAGATATGTACCTGTAATTTACATATATCCATATGAATCAGCAGATGAGTTTACATGTTATATACGAATCTATATGCACGTAAATACTCATATACACTCACGCATACTTATTCTCTCAATCTAAATGTCTTATTAAAACTTCATATATATGCCAAACCAACTGTCATCAATACCAAAACCCTCGTACTCATTTTAATTGTTTTTTTTATCAGAAACCCTCGTACTCATTTGTTTGGATCTTTTCTACATCACCGTTAACCAACCAAAATAGAATGGTTATTGAAGCACATGATAAATCATAGTGCACTAGTACCACGGACATTACTCGCTCCCCCAACACAAATAGGAGGAGAGAGAAAGAGTTGAAATATAATTAGGTAGGGAAATACTAAACTAGAAATATATATTTTCTGTCAATCGCAGTAACTATGGATGCTTCACAGTGCAACATAACTCCACTAAAATTCAACAATGCAATAAACAGCCAGAAAGCCTCAAATGGGAGTTTAATAGGGCAATCTCAGAGACTCAATAATAAACTATATGAACAAATTAGCTACCATTCAAGGATCATGCTTATTCCAGTCCAGATATAACAGCTATGAAGGAAATCAAAAAGTGCAGAATCAATCATATATACCATGAGATAAATAGGCTATTACAAGCTGCCTCTTTGGATCTGGATAACAGGTCCTCCTCCACTTGAACTTCAGATAGCTTCTGAAGTTCATAAATCTCAGGACTTATATCACTAATACGCTCATTATTATCCAGCAAACTGCATCATATAATAAGCCGATTTATCAGATCAAGAAAAGGCATTGTATCGAAGGATTAAGCTAAGCTTCATTCTGACTTACAGAAGTGTCATTGAGAAATTGTTGCCTAGACTACAAGGAAGCTGTCCACTGAAGTTATTATATCCAACATCTAGCACCTCCAATCCTCTTATCTTGGTGATTTCTTCAGGAATCACACCAGAAAAAGAATTGTTGCGCAGAATTCTGCAAATAATTGCAAGTCAAGAAAGCTGCAGCCCAGTACAAAAATGGGAAAGGAAATGAATTTTTAATCTTACATAGATTTCAAGTGAATTAGGTTCCCTATATGAGGAGACAAAGTACCTCTCAGACAGAGATCTTTAAGGTTCCTGCAAAATCATACATCTTCAATACATCAAGAACCCTAAAATCACCTAAATCAAACAACAAAACAAATTTTGAGCTTGAAATTACTTACAAATCAATTACATATCCTTTTGAGCAACCAACTCCAGACCAAGAACATGGATTCTCTACCCCAACTTCAACAATCCAATTTGACAAAGCTCCATGTGGATCGCTTACAATTTCTTCTCTAAGTTTCAGCAAGGCCACACCTAAACCATGCAAAAGTTCAAAGCCCGGATTTACTCTCAACTTCATTTCCTCTACTATCTAAATTCAAGCCCAGAAAAATTAAAAAACAAATCATACCTTCATCATTGAGAGACCAGCAAAAACTTAAGTTGAGCATACAAAGGCTGCATATAGCAAATGCCGCCAAAAAACGATTTCTAGATCTCCAAAATTCTTTCATTTCATCAGAAACAGAAAGGAGCCCGCAATTTGTTGTACCAAAAAATCTAATCAAGTAAAAAACCCAGCTTAAAAAATGCCTGTAGAACCAGTTTCTTGAATATAGTTCAACCACCTAACCTGGTTGACTCAGTCGAGCTGACAAATCCAAAAAACAATAAAGTTGAATAGACAAACGCAGAGAGAGAAGGAAAGAGTAGAAGCAAATTGGAAGCAAAAGAGAGAAAGTCTGAAAAGAGCAGTCGAATGTGACTGTGTAGTAAATAAATACCAATCCAAGACTGATTCTTGAAAACGCGTAATTACGCAGCCTTCATTAAATAAAGATGGGGCATTTTCTCCTATTTGCAGTTAAGTAAAAAAACCAGAACCTCAAAAAAAAAGAGGCTTTCAGTTTTTTTGACTTTTAAGAAAAACAAGGGAATAACAATATTCGAAAAATCTCAGAAACGGGGCTTTTTTTTCATGGGATTTATTTATGCATGTACGCGCTGATTTAGTTTTAGAGGTGGGTTTTGTTCGTATTACAGCTGATCTTTCCAGTATTTTTCTCAGGTGCCGTGCCGGCGGGTGACTTTTCAAATATGGATTCTTTTTTTATTTTTTATTTTTTTTATCGAGTAAGATAAATTAAAAACCGAGTATAATAATTTAATGGTAACATACTCCCTCCGTTCCATCTCATTTGGCTTGTTTGTTGAATATATGTGAGGTATAAAATATACAAACAAGTCAAATGAGGGGGGACGGAGGGAGTACATTCCTTATGTATATCAAAGACCGGTTAATTTTTATTTATTTATTCATCCATTTATTAGCCAGTAAATTTTTTTCGGCGTGTCAGTAAGATAAAATGTAATGTTAAATATTTAAATGTAAATTTTATTTTTTTTCTAAATTAATTAAAGCACATAAATCTATAAAGAAAATATACTGATGATGGGTCTTAAAGAAAGATTGTATCGAGATATTTAGTTTGATATAAAAATCCTAAAAGTTGAAGAATAAACAAACAAGTTACGGTGATTTAAACTCTTAGGGCTTGTTTGGTAGCTGAGATATCTCATGATATCTCAGTTTATCTCATGTAATCACTGCGTTTGGTATCCATTATTCAGTTATCTCTCTGGCCCGTATTTAGCACCCGGCCCGCGTGCAAAATACTATTGAACCTCAATAAAACACCTTTTCTAGTCGGGCCTCCACCCCCCCGTTAAATCACGATTCAGTTACAAAAAAAGAAAATTTCCATTCTTAACCCCCTTCTTCCTCTCTGCGCAGCGTGCTGGGTGAGTGCGGCGTGGGTGGCGGCGACGTGGTTGTACGCCTCGGGTTGGTGAAGATTGGCGGTGGCTGGTGAAGGCGGTGCCGCGGGTTGGTGAAGATTGCTCGGATACACTCCTTTCATCCATCTTCCCCATCTTCCCTACTACACAGCCGCTACACCTCCATGCTCTTCTCAGGCGGCCCAGCTCTAATCAAGCGGCAGTGCTCTTCCTACCAAACACCGCGGCGGCCCTGCTCTCCGGCGACACGGGTGAACGTGGCAGTGGCATAGGTGAGCGTGCTGGCTGTACGCTTCCCGATCTTTGACGGCGACGTTGACGATAGAGATGAGGGGAGAGACGAGAGAGGGCTGTTGAGGCTGACGACGGCGGCAAATTGGGCGGTGGCTGGTGAAGGCGGCGGCGTAGGCTGGTGAAGAAGGAGATAAAATTGATTTCTGAATTGATTTTTGGAATTCGCCAAACACCACGGCGGCCAACCTCCATGAATTGATTTTTGGAATTTCATTGTTGGAATTGATTTTCAATTATACATTTTGGATGTTAAATTTAATATTTTTAATTTCTAATCATTGTACTACAGTGTTTGTTAGTTTTCATACCAAACACCTATCCAGTTTTCTTATCATGGTTTTAATCACACTTGTCACTATTCATATCCAAATATCATGGTTTATCTCATCTTACCTACCAAACGAGCCCTTAGGCTATGTTTGGTAGAGGTGATAAACCAAGATAACTGGTCTAATCTCACTGTTTGGTATCCTATATTGCTAAACTCAGGAGCCCGAGATAAATGGAAGGCCCGGCCTTATTTCACTGTTGACTGTGGATAAACAAACTCACCATTTTGCAAGGATAATTTGTGCTATTCCAACAGTGCTTCTAGATTGGAGAATTTGATTACTTCTTTACCCCTAATTAGGTGTTAATTAACCCTAGAGGGATTATTTAATTTTATAAAATAAAAAATTAAATTATATTACAAATAAGCAAAAAATACGTAGATAACAAAATATGAAAAGAAATAAATTACAAATTAAAAAATATAGATACGTCAATAAAAAATTAAAGTTGTTTACGAAATTCAAATAAAAAATAGATAACCAAAAAAATATATTACAAAAATAAAGAAATGTTAGGTTTTGAATAATAAGGTTATTTTTGTAAATAAAAAAGGATTACAAAAATATATATTTTTGTAAATAATATATAATCAGATTACAAAAAACAGATTACAAAAAAAAAGATATGTAAATAAAAAATTTAAATTTTATTACAAAATAAAAAAACTGGTAATATTAAAAATAGTAAATTACATAAATAAAAAAATAGGGAAGTGTTAGGTTTTGTATCTTAGATAATTAAAAATATAAGGTTATTTTTGTAAATTTCCAATTTAATCTTGAGTTTTGGCTTTGATACCAAACACATATTTAACTTATCTTATTTTTTAGTCTTACCTACCAAACACAAATATAGATTATTTATCTCACTTTCTATTCATACAAACAATCTCATGTTTATTAATCTTACATAATCCTAATTTTTTACCAAACACAGCCTTAGGCTATGTTTGGTACATGAGATAAACCAAGATAGGTAAGGTAACTAGTCTAATCTAAGTGTTTGGTAACCATTATTGCTAAACTCGGGAGCCCGGGATAAATGAAAGGTCCGGCCTTATTTCACTATTCCCTTTGGATAAACAAACCGACCCTTTTGGTCGGATAATTTGTCCGACTCAAACAGTACTATGGATTATTCATCTTTTTTACTATTTTGTCCTTTGAAGAATAATGAGTTATTTTATCTAAAATATATTATATGATAATATAATAGTATGTTATATTAAATGTAACATTATTTTCAAATAGAAAATATATAATAATAATAATAATAATAATAATAATAATAATAATAATAATAATAATAATAATAATAATAATAATATTGTCTGCTCTACTATGTAGGATTGCACAAAATAAAACAATAGCCCTCGTTCTCTTCTTTATTTTTTGGTTTACAGTCTTTATTTTAGTTTCTACTCATTTTTTTGTTTAATTCTTTTTTGTTACTTTAATAATATATAAACAAAAAAATAATTAGACTACAAAACATTTTTAAAATAGATTACAAAATAAAAAAATTATGTAAAAAAAAATTAAAGTAGTTTACAAACTAAAAATAAATAAATAACAAAAAAATAGATTACAAAAAATAAGGAAATGTTAGGTTTTGTATTTTAGAGGGATTTTTCTTCTTTAGATACATAAAAAATATAAGGTTATTTTTGTAAATTTCCAATCTAATCTTGAGTTTTGTGATGATACCAAACACCTATTTAATTTATTTTAGTTTTTAATTTATCTTAGTTTTTAATCAAATATTATTAGTTAGCAATCTCATGTAAAGAATTAAGGAAGTAAAATGATGGCCAAATTCGAAAAAAAAAATGTTGTCATGAACTATTTGAATAAGAATGTTGAGAATGAATTTTAGGAGCTAGCTATGACTGGTTTATAAAGACAAATGAGAAAGGATTGAAATTTGAATTTGAAATAAATCTTAACAATTAGTCTCCCAATGCCATTAATGAAAAGTTTGGCTGAGAAAATAGCATAGGAATTCGAAACATCTTTCTTGGGAATATAGCATGTGACTCTAGAGATAGTTCTGGAAGATAGCCAAGCAAAAATGGGCGGGAAAATTTTTTGGCTCATGTTTTCTGTTATTATATACTCCGTATATAATAGATATCAAAGACCGGTTAATTTTTATTTATTTATCCCTCTATTTATTTGCCAGTAAATTTTTTGGGCATGTTATTTTAAGAGAACTTATTTAGTAGATAAAATGTAGTGTTAAATATTTAAATGCAAATTTCATTTTTTTTTCTAAATTAAAGCACATAAATCTATAAAGAAAATATACTGATGATGGGTCTTAAAGAAAGATTATATCGAGACTTTTAGTTTGATATAAAAATCGCAAAGGTTGAAGAATAAACAAGCAAATTACGGTGATTTAAACTCTTACACTTCAAATTATATTAGAGTGCATATAGAAAAATCGGTAGATGAGGATTGATTATAAGACTTTAATTTTTGTCATTTTGGGAATGAGTCATTATGAACGGGACATCCCAAAATAAAAATTGAGTCATTATAAATTGGTCTTAAAGTTTATAATATAAGTAGAGGTGAATGTAATAAATGCATATAGTTACATTTATATACTAGTAGTAGTAATATAAATTATGTTTAGGTAGCAAAAAGTTGCAATTCTTGGATGTCTGGCTGGATATGATTGTATTGCATGTGTGTATAGTAGTAGTATATAGTGTGTTGAATAATACTCGTATTAATAAGTGACATGGAATTGGTATGATGAAATAATAATAATTAAAGAAATGGGGGGTGAGGGTGAGGGTGAGGGTGAGGGTGTTGAATGAGTAAGAAACAAGCAAGCGTGGACAAATCCATGGTGGGGACATTATTTCGTGATTTCGGAGTTTTATTTTATGTGGAGACATCATCCAACTATAATTAATTCATGGATTTGGCCAACTTATTTGCTTTTTTCTTCCTTTCTTTTATTTTTTATTTTTAATAAAAGTTGAGGGTATTGAAGAAGACAGGAACCTTTCCCTTTCCCTTTCCCTTTTGTATAGAGTAGAATCACCGCTTATCTATATTTAGTCTATTACCTAATGACCTTAAATAAATTATTCGCATATTTTAAAGCATCAATATTCAATAGTTTGTTTGAGTGGTTTTCATTTGCATAATTATCTTTTATGATATCAAGGACAGTGATTATTTAACATTGAATTAATCAATGCATATTAAAGATGACAGAGCCTTTCATTTACCATAGTTATTTACTACTCCTATACATATTTTTAACAAAAATTTGGGCAAGGCTAACCCCTAAACAATTATATTAGATTATGTCGAACTGGTGAAAATACATTTCAATTCAGATTTATAAACTTTCTAACTAGGATTTATCAATTCCAGTTATGATTTATTATTATTAATCTCCAATGCGGATGAAATTGTATTTCTATTATTATACTTTATAATAATATAAATGCTTGTTTTTTTGGGTTTGTGATCGAAATGAAAGTGTCGGTGAGGTTTGCTTTCATTACAATTTCATTCGAAAATACCTCACTCGGATAAAATTAATGGCTAGTGCTAGTCCTAGTCCCTACTACTTTTATTGATTCCTCAAATGCCTACGAATTAAAGAAATGCAAAACCATGTCAATTAAAATTATACTGTACTCCCTTAACACAAGAAAAATGTAGTGTTTTTTTGCCATTTTTAATCGTTCAGAAAAAGTGACACTCCTCTCTCTTTCATTTTAGAAAATCAACTAATGTCCTGACGGATAATCTATTACAATTTTATGTGACATTTTTTATTACATCAATAAATGATTGTCACGTTTTCATAATATTTTTAAAAATTATAAATTTTTTGTTATATAAATTTTTAATTATTATTGGTTTTGGAAATATTGTAAATATGAAACAATCATCCATTAATTTAATGAAAGATGTCATACCGAATCGCAATAGAGGGTCCTAATCCATGTTCTGACCCATGCTATACGATATGCAACGCAGCTTGACCACTCCCTTTTGTGGGTAATTGTAATTTGGACCACTATGAATGTGAAATTTCAGCATCTCCTTGGATGTAGCTACTTGTGGAATTGAGATCTTAGACCGATCATTTTTTTTTTAGTTTAATGATTCTATTATCTATTAAGCTTTTGTGGTGCTAGTTTGATTCTCCTTTTCTCCTTTGAGAAAATAATGCGTGAGGGAAACAGTCATGAAAGCGTCATCTTAAGATAGCAAGATTAAATAATCACTAATTTGAGAAGGTCAAATACAATTATATGACCATGTGGAAGTAAGTACTGCATTTTATATATTGGTAGTTATTCCGCTTAAGTATTTTTATGAATATGATATTTTATTTTTAATGGATTTCAATTTGAAGTTCATTTGATCGAGCATATCTTCAGTTAAAGTGCTATTATCAATTTACTCAACCATGAACAAAAATGAGAGAGAGAGAGAGATGGTGAATGTAAATTTATCAATATAAACATTTGCTTAATTTGTTTGCTGCTTGCAGCCTTGACATATTTGATAGCTGAAACTCTGGAAATGAATGCACCTATGCAATAAAAATAATGTGCTCCCTAATTCCAACATATATAATGATAACTCTGTGTATGAAGTTCCTAAGGACTCATATTTATAAGTAAAGGTAGAGGTCCTATATAGATAAAGAATCTCACATCTTTGGACCTCTGGAAATTTGTATGTCTCCATACGGCACCTTTTGGTCGACTTTTATATAGTCTCGAGTTGCAAGAACTGTTAAACAAACAATATCATAAATATAATGATAGATTTAATAATGTAAGAAATGGATGTAGCAATAAGTGAAGATGAATACCACAAGTCTGGTAGAAAAGAGATGCTGATCTCTTTTTGTTCATCCCAAGAGCTAATTGGTCTAGAGATTCGACTTTCGAACAGCCAGGTGTGTCAAAGTGATTCTTCAAGTGCCTGTATTCGTAAAGTTAGCCATAAAAATGATCAAGTCAGATGCTATCTGAAAGCTTTGAGCATGGATTAGTACAATAAAGTTGGCGAAGAAATTACTTTCTGATGGAATCAGTTATCTGGTCTAGAGGATGATTGGTGACCGGACGCTTTTGTGTTTGTGTTGGTCCAGTTTCAACCAAAAGATCTACAAAATATGAGTACATATTTTTGTATTCAAAGATCAATGGATAGAAACAGCAAGAGTAGCAAAGCATTAAAAGAAGAAATAGTCTTGTTTAGTTACCATAATCTGGTGCAAACTCGTCTATCGATAGTCTAGCAAACTTAAAGTTCGGATCAGGAAAATCCCATGAAATATCCTCTGCTACAGGTTCAAGGCCATTTCCACTGTGCTTAGAAGCAGAAAAGGGTCTTTTTTTGCTAGACCTGAAGGGAAGGCATGCTAGATCAGTAACTTAATTTTGGTAGATTTTTTTTGGACTAATTAACCTATTTGCATACCAAATACTGATGATTTTTCATGTTATAACCCATGGATTGCATATATAGGGTCACAATGACAAACTCACCTTCCTGAATTGGTATCTGAGTTGTGTGAGAAGAAACCATGCCCGGATCCTGAGCTGGGGATTGACCTTAATTCATCACCTGTAGCATCATAAAAAGATGCATATAATCATTTGGAAGACATGAGATCTGGAAATTAACAGATGCACAAATGCCTCGTATACCAGAATGTGCTGGGGTTGCCATCAGATTGACCTTGGATGCACTCACTCCGTTGCTTTTTAGGTTTCTCCTGAGCTCATCAGTTATTATCTTAGGGGGCATCTCATCATTTGGTCCATTTTCTCTTTGCTTCTCAATGGAAATTCTTGTTGATGGTGAGCCAAATCCGCTGCGAAAATCTTCAAAAGGCTACAAGATCATAGTTCTAAATCAGAGAAAAGATGACACATTGCTTTTCTAAAGAATGACTGGAATG
Source organism: Mentha longifolia (assembly GCA_001642375.2). Lineage (NCBI taxonomy): Eukaryota > Viridiplantae > Streptophyta > Magnoliopsida > Lamiales > Lamiaceae > Mentha > Mentha longifolia. The sequence continues at coordinate 14,344,836 of CM038117.1, forward strand.
GAATGTAGGGTGCTTTACATCTCCAGCTGGTTCAGTAAAGTGCATTCTTTCTGGTGGAGAAGACGATGATGGCTCTGGTGGCTGAGGATGAGAAGCTCCACCTATAACAAAGTACAGTTATAACTCATTGTTTCAAATGGAAATCATGCATATTGGAATCAAAAGAACATCTTACCAGAAGGTGAATCATGTGGAGGTTGGATGCTTCTTACCCAATCTTCAAAAAGAGGCGCTGGATAGTGAATTTTAAATCCATCTGTAAATAATTTCTCCACCAGTACAACAGAAGGCAATTCCATGATAGCGCCTGTCTTCATGAAGCGCAAGGGATCCCTGGGTTTCTGCAGATTGAGTTGGTGCCATTCATCTTAGAATACTTAAGCTAACTAAAACAAACAGGTACTGAAAAAAACATGCATTCCTTTTGTATTATTGATCTGCCCAGAAGTTCAGAATGTGATATAATAGTGCTCAGTTATTGAAGTAATTTGCTTTGGCACATAATACTTCTAGATTCTAGGAATAACATGCTAACAAGATGGAAATGTATTGCATGATAATCACCTTTGTTATCCTCTCTCTTACAAGATCCGAGGTATCCTGAAGCCAAGATTGATACGTGTGACCAGTAATGATAGTTTGGTCGTAGTCCATAACAATAGCATGTTTCCTTGCCCTCCTTCGAGCAATCCTCTGCCTCTTTTGATCCTGCTATAACATATTAATGAGAAACTCTGCATTAAATACATCTAATGATTCTATTCACATGCATATTAGGCTACCGAATTAGCTTCCTTGCTTTCAGCAGATTGTTGCTTAAATTGCTCCTCATGATGAACTTCATCAGCTGCATAATTCCAGACCATTATAATAATGAAAAAAAAAAAAAAAAAAAAAAAAACCTCAAATTCACATGATGTACTGGAAAAGGGAGAAAAAACTCTCATAATATCTCATCACAAGGGTCTCTAAGACCAAGACGTAAGGCAGGTGAATCGGCAAACAATAGAGCAACTAGATAAACATTGCTCTATTACTCACTCCCCAGAAATCTTTAAATTCGAGAAATTGATGGAAATAACATATTCTGGTTCTGTATTCATGTTCAGGTACATATGTCTTTCAATTAAATCTATATCTTACTCACAATGGACGGAATAATGGTTCAGGGCTAAGTTAAATTCTGCTCTTGTTTTGCTTTTGGCAGTAAGGCAGTTGATTAGGTACTCAAGCATCAACAAGAGGGTAATTCCAAGACAAGTTTTACAAATCCTCCTTGACATATTACATGGTTACCTATACATAAAATCATCTAGATCATTCTCAGTTATTGAAGCAACCTCAGAAAAAGTGGAAGCTAATATGCTCGAGCAACAAGGTCAAATGAAGATAATGATTAATAGAGTGAAGAGGCCCTCACAGCCTAATATTAGAGTGTAGTTTCTTACACTTAGGGAGTTCCTCTTGACGAGGCGGTGATGGTATGATACCAGGCATCTCAGTATGTTCTGGTATAGTGAAGTTCAATTGTGTCTCCTCATCCCATTCAACATCAAACCTACTCAAATGAAACATAACCAGTGAACTTAGGAGCTGGATGAGTGAAATAAAACTGCCTAGTTATGAATAGCACCAAATATTCAGTAGAAGATGGGAAAATTTGTTGGATAAGCAACTTGTATTCTATACAACGGACTTGTGAGTTACAGTTTTGATATTCACCTTTCAAAGTGATTGAATGTTGTAGTGTCGGCCTGACACGAATCATACTTATCGTCTAATGTAATATTGGCAGCATCAGCTACAATAAATATCAAGTAGGCGAAGAAGTATTAGTCATTTTTACCAGCTAGAATCAGTGAGAGAAATCAAGATTATACTAATAACAGTATACTGAAATCACAGATACCTTGATGGTGGTTCTGTTCTTGATCATGCCCAAGGTTTTGATCTAGATAGTGATCATCCAAGTTATCCAGTCTCTGCAGGTAAACATAGTACAGATCAATCATAAATTCTTCAGAAGCTGATTTGTGCAAGTATTTGGCATTGAAGATGACAGCACATGGTCCAGATATTTTGCAAGTTTTCCAACAATGTAATATTCACGGACATGCCTATTTATCTTAACAAGCAAATGTTCATTCAAATGAGCAAAGAGGAATTACCATAGCAAAATAGGAGGTCTGTTGAAAATCCATTTGGGTGGTTGAATTAGAACATGGAAGCATCTCGTCCATTTCTCCGAGGTCTTCATTATGATTTGGTGGCAACGTAACAGATTTATTTCTACATAGTTTATAAGAATAAGGATCCAGGGATCCGAGAAACTAAAAGCATTCTCCGGCTACATTACTGACCACACTACCTTCCCAAGCATCTAAAATGCAGTTTGTAGCTAGGGTATATATTCAAAGATTCTGTAATACTCATATGAAACAATGTTAAAAATAGCAAATGATGACTCACTTGGCTTGAGTTTTGCCTTTCGGAAGTCTTGTTGGATCTGATGGTGCACTTTTAACTTTCCAAGCTTCATTAACTTCCACCTGAACATAATAAAGAGAGTACTGATTCAAGTTTCTGTAACAGCAAACTCCCAATTCTCAAACTGAACTACATAAGGAAACATCTGAACTAAAAAAAGGGAGTGTGGGAGTGTTGTTACCAACAGACGAGTAACATCATCTGGTTAAGAAAGGAAAAAAAAATGACTATAAGCCCTTCTGCTTCTGATACTAGTAAATTGTATTTAAACCAGAAAAGCAGGACAAAATTCAATGAGTTTGAGGTGCTACCGTAGAGTAGTTTCACTTTTCTCTCATAAACAATCACAACCCCACCTGCAAAAAACATTTTAAACTTGGGTGTTAAGATTATATCGACGAAATTCTAACAAGAGAAACTGCAATAAGAAGAAATACCCATCAGAATTCCAGAAAGCCTGAGAGCCATCGGAACAGAGGGATTCAAAATCTCTTCGCTGTATCAAATTTAGGTGGAATTAGCGACTGCAGACTGTAAAACCAAAAATCAAGGGAGAACGAATTTTACCAGATCCTGATAATATTAAGCTTATCTAGCTTTCGCCGGTGGATCTTTGCATGCATCGTCGCCGCCATCCTTCATCAAGCACCCACACACACAAGTCAATTCTCAGTCATGAACTTGCACTTTTTATGAACAACGGCAAATAAATAACTCATTAAATCGTCAAAAACAATTCAATGCTAAACCCACTCAACTCAAGTCACTCAACGCCGTGAGCTATTAGAATAATGCTCCTAAACCAGTGGAATTGCAACGAAACAAAATTCTTCAATCCCAAATCCTTTGAAGTTACTGAAAAACAACGCGCGCACACCACAAAAAAACGTGGAGCGATTCGAAGCTAACGTATGAAACCAGAGATGAAAGAAATGACGATGATCTGAATTCCTCGGCAAAAAAACTCAATGGAACAGAAACAATTGAACTCCAAAAATTACACAGTAGAGAAACACATTCTCCGCGAATCAAAACAGAGTAGAAAAGGAAATATCTCGCCCAGATAACAGCATTCATCAATTTCTCGATGTTTATTCTTCATAGAGCTCAACCAAAATCATAACATTACAAAAATATAGTACAAGTACGAAAAACGGAAGAAATGGGAGAGAATTTCACCATATTTGCCCAAGAGGAGCTTTGCGAGCTAGAAGCTGATGAGAGTAGAACATCCTGATCTTCTTCGGTGAACTCTGAGAGAAAGCACCAAAACGCAGCTAAAAACTTTTGAATGAATGGAGAGAGAGAGAGAGAGAGAGAGCTTAGGCCTATATGTATACATATAGCGGAGTACGGATATATAATTATACATGTCCATTTCAACGTAACAAACTATTTGCGCGCGAAGCAAGAGAGAGAGAGAGAGTGAGAGAGAGTTCACGCGGAGTGCAATGCTTACGGTGCAGAAAATATGTTTGCTACCTTTCTAGCCTACATTTTTAATCAAATTAAATAAAATAATAATCGATAATAATATAATTATTCATTATCTATACCTTGGAAATATAATTATCGTTTATGTATATTATTTTTGAGGAAAATATTTATGGTTTATATTATATTTAAATATTTTTGTACCTAGTTTATTCTGAAGAAACGAAATATTGAAATAATGATCATTTTCATAAATTATCAAACCAGCACTTGAGCTAGTTTTGCATGAAGCATATGCTCCTGTGTAACGTTTTATTAGTTCTAACCATTTAGTGGATTTGTTATTTAGTGCCTTCAAGTTCAAGCAGACGTGCATTTTCTAAATAATTTCCATATTCGAAAGTTTATTTTAAACTAAATATGATATTTTAAGTTATATTAATATGGCTACTCAGGAAACATAATAATATCATAACACTTTTTTCCGCATTAAGAAAGCAACCAATATTCTTTTTCTCTCTTGCATGGACTAAAAGAGGTAAGATTGTTGTGGCTCTTAACTACGTACTTCACCTTCCCTTGGCTAGCAGCACTAGGGATGACAACGGGTCGGGTACCCACCCATTTAGTCATTTCTAAACCCAGACTCGTTAAAATTTTTGTAACCATACCCGTCCCAAACCCATATAAAAATTAATTTTGGTACATGTACCCGCTCCAAATTCATCGGGTAATACCCACTAATTACCCGATAAAACCCGAACTCTACAACATTAATATAAATAGTTCTTTAAAATTTTATGTAACAAAAAGTATAATTAAGTATATATACCAATCGAAAGTCAAAATTATTATTTAAACATGCAAATCTCATTATAAATGTGAACTAACAAAATTATAAAATAAATCTCAATATAAATACCAATAAGATACTATTAATTTTGATAATAAAAAAACCTAAAATTACGAATAGTTATTAATATTTTAATTAACACACACATACATACTTATATATATATATGGGTTTCGGTAGTGGGTACCCGTAACTATCTACTCATACCCAACCCAAACCCGTTGCGGGTATCAATTTTATTACTCAAACTCGTCCCAAACCCATTTAGTTTTACCCAAACCCGTCCTATTAGGGTTTGGGTGGGGCGGGTACCCGCAAAAACCCGACCCATTTACATCCCTAAGCAGCACGTATCTTCATTTATATATATATATATATATATATATATATTTATTCTGTTCCTTTTACATTTTCATTTCATCTTTAATTTAGAGTCTCTAATTAAATAAACTAGACTAGTCAAACTGAATTTAGTGTTGTTAATGTTTAATACTCCATAATAGTAACCTTGATGTTGCAAACTCAAATACTATCAACTCTCCAAAGAAATACATTGAGTAATTTTTGAGACCGATTGCCAAGTTGTCTCTCGGGCCATTTCAAGTGTTAAGGACTTTTCTGAGCTGGGTGGCATTATTGAGAATTGTAAGTCCGTTTAGCCTCTCACAAATTTTTTAAAGTATAACACATTTCGACGTGAAAGTAATTTGATAGCTCATCATCTTGCTAGATCGGCTAGAAACTACCCTCGTCTCATTTTTGGCACGAGCCTCCATATTTTCTGGATAATTTTCTTAATCTTCCTTGTCTTTGTGCTTAATAAAGTTTCTGTTAAAAAAAATTCAAAATTGCAATGAAGAATCATTTGTAGCCCTAATAATAAAAATCAATAGTTACTCCAAAGGCATGTTACTATCACATGACAGTAAATAGAGAGATGAATGCATGATAATCATCTATTGATTTAATAAAAGATGTGATATATAAGTGTAATAGAAGATTGACAATTATTCATTAATACAAATAGAAAGCTTGAAGACCTTCTGAAAAATATGGATAATGAAGTCTCTCTCTCCCTATCCTTTCCTTTCACCATCGCCATCCCCACACTAGAAATGAAATAGAAACCAATGCTACAAATCATCCCCACTTTATCACGTGCGCTTCGCTCTGCAACAAAATGCAAAATGACTCACCCATTACCCATCTTCTTCCTCTTTCTCACTCTTCATCCATGGACAAACTACTCCACCTCTCCGACCACGAAATCCTCATCGACTTCGCTCTCTCCTGCAAATGCCGCACCACCATCCGCATCCAATCCCTCATCTCCACAGCCCCACTAGCTTTCAAGGTCCAGACCTCCTCCCCCCACAAGTTCCTTGTAAACCCTCCGAGTGGACTCGTCCCCCCGCTCTCCTCCGCCGCCTTCCAGATCGTCCTCAAGCCCCAGCCCCACCTCCCCCCCACCTTCCCTCGCTCCCCCTCCGACCGCTTCCTACTCAAAACCGCTGCGGCGCCTGACCTCACCGCCGACTCGCCCGAGTCGACTCACTCCGACCTCGTCAACCAATGGTTTGCCTCCTTCCCGCCCCGCCCCACCCACGATGTCAAGCTCAAGGTGTACTTCGTGGGCCCCTTCCTCCTCACCCACGCGGTGGCCGCCGGAGATTTTGAGGCGGTGAGGGGCATAGTGAAACGGCAACGTTCCGTGGTCCCCGAGTTGCCGGCCCGGGAGGCCGAGTCCTTGTACCACGTCGCGACTCGGCATCCCCACATCGCGGGCCTTCTCTTGGAGGCGGGGTTGAGGGTCGACGTGCGCGGGGAAGCGCACGATGACGTCAGGTGGGCGGCCAAGGGGTGGACGGGATTGCACGTGGCGGCGGCGTTCGATCGGGCGGAGGAAGTTGAGGCAGTGGTGAAGGAGGGTGAGGGAGTGGAGTTCAGGGATAAGGAGGGGCGGACGCCGCTGCTGTTGGCTGCGGGCAAAGGGCATCTGCGGAGTGCTAAGGTGTTGGTGAGCGCAGGTGCGAACGTGGACGCGCGGAGCAAGGACGGACGGACGGCTTTGTATAGAGCGGCAGCGAGCGGTGATCGGCCGATGGTGGATATGCTGCTGGCCGCTGGCGCCGACCCTACTATTGGTGACGTCGATCACTGCCGTTCCGCCATTGGTGTTGCGCGAGATAAGGGCCACGTAAGTAGTAGTGTCATCGTTTACCCGTTGATAATTTTGTTGTTTCGCATTTTCATTCTCCCTTGCTTACTGCTATTGTGTTTTGGCATTGTTAGTGTTAATTCGTCAAGAGTTGATTCTTTCGAGCTGTTTTATACTAAATTATGTAGTAATTTAGAGTTAGAGGTGAGCGGAAATGTGGAATACTACATAATTTATGTTAGGAAATAAAATTGAAGGTTCAATCATGAAGGACGGATCCTGAGATTTGGTTTGGAAATCCTTGAATGAATTGAGATTGTGGCTATTGCACTCTACTTATTATCTTGGTTTGTAATCTTGAGATTTCGCAATGGATTTGAACGCTAGTTATCTGAATTGTTGAGACCTGTTTAGGATATGCTTACGATAAGGGAGCTTCTGTTCTGTAGTTGGAACAGAGTGCATATAGATAGCAATTCCTACAAGCCATGCTAATGTGAAAGTTGCTTTTGTGGTATGTTTTACCTTTGTTTGATTTCTTTGAGTTGCTTTTATGCTGTTTTCTTGAATATCTTTGAGCGGAAATCAGTGATTTGCAGTTTGACGTACTAGTTGGTTTCTAGATTATCGACTTTCAAGTTGTGGACTTCCATCTTACATGTTGGTATGATAAAACTCGAGATGTGGAGATATTTTCCCTTTAGAAAGCTCTTGCTCAGTGGCTTGACCGACATGAAATTCCCTTATCTTTCAATGATAAAAGCAAGCTCAATTTTTCACTTTATGCTAATATCTTTGATGAACTAGAAAAAACCTTTTTCATGGAGAATAGTGAAAATGGTGATCAAGCCCACAAAGATTTTCATCAGATAATTCTCACATAGCCATTTTTAAGCTTTGGCAGCTTCTACGAAGCATATTCCGTGTGAATAGCAGGTGCAAAACTCATCCATTGATGAAAGACTGTCTAGGTCAGAAATTGTAAAATGTTATCAATGTAGTGGTTTGCCTTTTTCTGTGACCTAGTGTTTTGCATGTATTTATCCTTTGCATTCTACAATGTACTGAAACCTATGTGTCGAGCTGATTAGTCAATTCAAGCAAGCACAACTCAATAAATTCCATCCGTTCAACATTTTGTATCTTCTCTGTTTTCGATCTTGCTCGTGACCAGTCCCAAGAATGGTCACTACTTGGTGACATTTTTTTCTTTTTCTTTTGAGCAACTGAGTGATCATGTTAACTTTTTCTTAAGAAAAATTTAGTTATGTAGCCATGCCTCATATAATTGATTTATGCAATTACCTAATGTGTGTGTGCCATCTTTCCTGTTCATCGTTTTGCAGTCTGTCTTTCATGAATTGGCATTTCACTTTTAATTTAGTTCACAATTTTTCTGCTTTCCCCTCTCTAATCTTGATCGGCAACGTGTAGATGGACATAGTTAAAGTATTAGAGCAAGGCGAAGCAGTGCTCCATGCTGCTAGGCGTGGGGAGCTTGATCTACTCGAATCACTGCTGGAGAAAGGAGCAAATACAAACTTCTGTGATCAGTACGGTTTGACACCACTCCACATTGCTTCTATCAAAGGAAACAAAGACGTGGTGATGATGCTAGTCGAGTTTGGTGCTAGTGTGGAGTGGCAGGACGCCGAAGGTCACACTCCTCTGCATCTGGCTGTTGAAGGTGGCAGCATTGAGACTGTTGAAGTTCTCATATGTAGGGGAGCTAATGTGAACGCCAACACCAAGAAAGGGGCCACCCCACTCTATATGTCGAAGTTGATGGAGTACGAGGAAATAACGAAGCTTCTACTCGACAAAGGAGCTGCTGCATCGTTGCTTCCCTCGACCGCGCCTGAATCTCCCTTAATACGTTAGTAGAAGTGGAATTTTGTAACACAGCAGTAGTGTAGCCTGTAGGTGTAGTTGTGTTGGGGAGAAGATGTGTACATAATTTATTTTTGGAATTAAATTTGCTGTGTGTATCACTCACTATACAGTATCGAAAATGGATTTTGGAAAGCACACTAAGATTAGTTCACGAGTGTACGTAGAGGTCGAGTTGTACTTAGAATTTTATGTTTTATATGAATTTGAATACAATTGGAAACACAATGCGTGTACATAAAAGGATTAAGGTTGTATTACTTGATTTATTTTGGAAAGGAAATTTTGATTATCAACTTATGAGATGAGACAAATGACTATTAAGATATCTTGTGTGATAATTGTACCTTAGAACTGCAAGCCTAGTTAAGTTATCAAATAACTACCCAAATTCATAAAATTCGTTCATCTAATTCCATTTCGGTACGTCCACAAAAAAAAAACGATATATTTCTTTTTACTTTTTTCTCTGTTCTTCGGATATAGTATTATTATCAATTTCACAATTTATTTATGAAAAAAACTAGTTGGCCTATCAATACTGCTCACATTATACACTTTACTTTGTGCATCCTTTACTAACTTTCAAATAATCACAAATAATAAAATTTTTGTCACTGAAATTGAACAACATATTTCGTGGAGCCGTGGAGGGAGGTAGTATAAGAAAAAAAACAGTAATAAAGAAAAGGAGGATAGATACTTAAATGATTTTGAGTTTATACCATTATTATTATTAAACGTGAGACTCTAGTTGCAACTGTAGGTAACCGTAGTGATGAGAACAGGAGAGAAAACGGAAATCGCTTTAAATACCGGGCGTTTTCCAAATGCTCCCGCTCAATCATAATTCATAAGTAAAAATGAGAGATTTTCAGCTTCAAACACCGCAGAGAGATCAAATTTCCGCAAATCGCAGGCTGAAAACAGTTGTTGATCTCAAAAGGAATCTGCACAAGGTAAGATCTAGATAGGGTAAAACTTGAGAATTATGCGTACTCGTGCAACGGTCGGAAAAATCTAGGTTTCTAAACTTTTAATTTTTTTGTTAGACCGCAAAACAGAGCTTGTATCCTGCGTTCAAAGCTGATTCCGAAGATGATTCTACTGTTCTGGAGTCTCTGAAGGAGTTTTCCCAGGCTTCAGATGATAATCCTTTTGCTGAATCTGCTAAGGTGCTTTTGATACGGCGTTTCTCTCTGAAATTGCATTTGATTTGACGTTTTTATGATTGATTTCGTTTGTTTAACCTGATTTCTTAAGCATGAAATCTCGAAGGTTTTAGTGTTTTCTCGTTAGAAGCAAGCGTGTAAAAATCTTTTTTCCGTTGCCTATAGCAGGAAAATTGTCACAAATGCGCATCAAATTTGTGATAATGTGCTAACTGTTGTTTGCTTTGAGATCTATGTGAGCGTCATGAAGAATCTAAAGAAGCAGCAATTCATGATTATTTGTCAGTTTATGAGAATTTTTTTACCTGAATTGATGTTAATGTTATTGCTGTATTTAACAAGTTCATCTAGTGAATCAGCGAGCAGGAAGCTTGCAACGTTTTGATGAGTTTAATATTATTGGTGATTGATGATTCACTCGTAAAATAATTGAAATTCTGTTTAATAATGGACATATTCCGTGGCTTGCAGCAAATCTGCGATGATGTGTTTTATGTTGCTTTGAGATTTTTGTGAGCGTCATCAAGAATTTGAGGAAGCAATAGTGACGATTTACTTGTCGAATTTTGGGGATTTTGTACCTTAATTGATGCTCTGGCTGCATTTATCAAGCTCATCTAGAGAATCATTAAGTAGGAAACTTGCAATGTTTTTCAATATTATAAGAGGTTGATGATTCAGTAGTAAAGTAGTCGAAAAGAAATTTTGCTGGATGATGATTAGTCAGTCTATTTGCAGCTCATAATAGCAAATTTCAGGTGCTCAGTTACTTGTTAAATAACTGTAATTCATAATTTCTGAAACTCTCTCTGTTTCCAGAACTTTTTGGCTTCAGTTCATCCAGCTGAGACACTTTCATCAGAGTCAGTTGCTATCTCTGATCTGACTTCAACTCTATCCTCCTCCTCTGTGACTGCTACTCCTTACAAGCACGTTGCCTTTGAGACAGCCAATTCCAAAGAACTTGAAGTATATACGCTCGAGATGGCAGAATCAGTTGAGGCAGAGATGGTGATAAAGCATCTAAGAGAAGCCAGAATTCAGGCCTTGAAGTCAAAAGATGTCGGCCCTTCAAAGAAACTGATGGAGGCTCTCATAAATATCATCATCGAAGATCTTCAAGGTGGTCTCTATAAAGAGGATGAATGGCTTGATAAGCTTCTTTCCAGAAGGTACAACCTGGTTTTCTTGATCTGCATCATGTGGGTAATTTCTTTGTTGATGGTTTGGTCTCTCCGTTGGAGTTCTACTGGATCCTTCACCGGACCACCACCAACATAACATGCTACTTGTGACTGACTTGTGGAGTGATATAACCACTTGTTAATGTGGATTGTATGGAATTCTGCTGAGTTCAACCATAGTTAGAAGAGGATGAAACTTGTGGTGAATTTTGAAAGAATCGATACGTTAGCTTTTCCTCAGCAGCTGCTCTAGCTATCCTTCTGCTACTTGACTTTAGCTGGATCTATACTTGCAATTGATATATTTTATCTGTAAATGAAACCTTATAGCCTTACTGTTATTAATATGTTAATCATGGTCTTCATGCTTTTGTTCTCTTAGAATTACCACAAATTTCATCCTAACTTTGGCTAAACTTATAGCAAAATTCCATATTGAAGTTCTGCGGACTATATTTTTTCTTTTCTAATAATTGTTGATTGCTTTATCCTTCATTTTGTCTGAGACTCTGAATTGCTCTATCCCTCATTTTTGTGTGAGAAGATTGCCCTTAACAAACTCCATAGGCATTTTTTGGGCAGTTTAGTTAGAGAAAAGACTGAATGAGATGTTTGTTCTTTCTGTTTTTAGCAAAGCCATTTATGTTCTATATCAGTAACATTTTCTTGGAACTATTAGACCTTTTAATCACCGCCACGTGGATTTATACCAAAACTGAGGTAGATTTACATTTTTATATTTAGAGAGTGCTAGATAGAGTCTTATTTTGTGTCTACGTGAATCACATGAGTGAGTATAATCTCATCTGAACAATGCATAATATGCGTATGTCTTGGATCGAAGGTTTTGGTCAAATGAACATGATGTACACGTGGATCTTTCATCTAATTTCCTTTGAAACTAAAAGAAAAATAATAATTTAAACTCTTTATATGGTGTGAGGTTTTCGTCCAAACTCTAATTTACACTCACTTCCTCAACAAACCCAACCAACATCAACATGCATCCTTCCCTCTTCCTCCTCCCACTCACCCTTATACTTCCGCTCTCCTCCGCCTCATTGCCGCCGCTCCACCTCTCCAAATCCCACCTCCACCACCGCAAATCCGCCGCCGCACCACCTCAAGAATTTATCGAAGTCAGCCGCCCCCTCCCCTTCGACTCCCTCACTCCTTCATGCACCCTTCCCCTCCTCTCCCACACCTTCTCCAACGCCTCCGGCCACCACTCCACCACAGCCACCTACTCCTCTCCCACCAACTGCTCCTGGTCCAACGCTGTTCTCCACTTCTCCGCCACCTCCAACGGATCTCGGCACAGCGGCCGCGTCGCCGCAGTCTGGCTCTCCGCGGCGGAGCTCCTCCGCACCACCACCCCGGAGCCCACCTCCAACGGCACATTCTGGAGCTTCCGCAAGGACATCACCCGCTACGCCTCCCTCCTCCGCCGATCCAACCTCACCCTCTCCCTCATCCTCCAAAACCTCACCCACCACGCCCACACCGAAAGCTACCACGTCAACATCACTTTTCTCTACTACGACGTTAACACCACCAATCACGCCGTCGAATCCCCGTTATCTCTGCTCCGCCCCGATCAAATCTCTCTGAAACTGAACGAAAATCCAGCAGATTTGATCATTCCCATTAACGGAGATAAGGATTTCTGGTTCAAGATCGAGCAAGAATCAGACTCTCTTCTCCGAAAAATCAAAATCCCACCCAACACATACAGAGCGGTGATCGAGATTCACGTCTCGTTTCACGATCAAGACGAGTTCTGGTACACCAACCCCCCAGATTACTACTTAGAGACGAACAATCTCCCCATACAGAGAGGGCACGGCTCGTTCAGAGAGGTTCTCGTGAAGATCGACGATAATGTGGTGGGGTCGGTGATTCCTTTCCCAGTAATCCCCAATGGCGGAATCGATCCTCTTTTCTGGGACCCTCTCGTTTCGATCGGAGCCTTCGATCTACCTTCCTACGAACTCGAACTCACGCCATTTCTAGGCTTGCTTCTTGATCATGATCAGAACGATGATCACCATTTCTTGAAGATGGAGGTGGCCGATGCGCTGTCGTTTTGGCTAGTCGACGCGAATCTGCACCTATGGCTGGACGACAATGGCGAGAGAGTCGAGGCGGGGCCCGTCAAGTACAGCGATCCGAGCAGCTGCCTGGAGCGCGAGTCGAAGTTCCACCAACTCGACGGGAAGTTTAAGGTTGAAGGAGAGAGGAAGAGCGAGGTGTCCGGGTGGGTGAGCTCCGGCGCCGGCAACTTCACCACCCACGTTTACAGCAAGGTGGAGTTCGAGAGCAAGGTAGTGTTGAAGCACAATGGGACGAAGAGGACGGTGAAGCAGGAGGTGAAGATGGTGGAGAAGGTGAAGGTGAAGGTGAAGTCCGACTTAGGGGTTTCCATCGCCGAAGTTTCTAGAGAGAGAAGGTACCCTCTGCGACTAACCGCGACGGCCATGCCCGGGTCGGAGGAGGACACGTACTTGATCTCGGCGGAGCTGGAGCATGCTCTGAAGGAGGTGAAGAAGGAGAGCGGCGGGTCGAGGAGCAAATCGGAGAACAGGCAGAGGTGTAGGGGGTGGATGTTTGTACGAGGTTGCGAGATCGTGTCGGGTGCGGCGGCGACGGAGCAGAGCTATCGTGCGGAGGACGGCGATGGATGCTACGCGCGGCGGGTTTTGGCGGAAGACGGCGCCATTAAGAATGATACGCACAGTGTTCTCTGTGCAACGGCTGCTGCTTACTAGCTAACTCTATATATATATACTCATTCTAGCTTTGCTTCTTCTTCTTGTTCTAAAATATGTGCATCTTTGATGTAAGATTTTTGAAGTTTGTAAGTGGATGATCGAATAAGTGTTGTGAAGGAGGCTGCTTGCGTATTTATATAATGAACATAAACACTGCTCAATGCTCATATTCATCACTCTGTCTCTGTGGAATGTGAATTTTTTTCGAAGGGATCATTTCTCTCTTCACATCACGCGAGTGTGTGGGAAGTAATTGAAAGATTGACTAATTTCCATCACCAAATTTACAAATTTCTTTCATTACATACATTTTTTTTTAAAGATAACTTGCTCACGCGCTTAATATGATTCAAATTTACAAACATATACATTGATCGGAAAGAAAGTGTTTTATCAACTAAAATAAGCTTTATAGTCTACCGATTTGTCCCGATATGATAATATAAAAAAAATACTACATCAGTCTCATATAATTAGGGACGTTTACTGTAGATCCAATAACCAAGAGAGTGGAGAATATGTGGTTGTAATTAATTTGAGGAGAGAGAGTTAATTGTAGCCAAGTATTTTTTGCCATTTTAGGAAATATGTTTAATTGTTGAGACGGATCAAAACGGAATACGTGTCTAATTATACGAGACAGAGGTAATAGTACTCTCTCTGTTCACCATGAATGTGGTGTGGTGTGTGTTGCCTTGTTGGGAGCAGTGATTTTACTAAAATGGTTGGTAAACATTTCAAAGTAGGGCTTGAGACCCACTAAAGAAAAGGATAAACTATAAAATGTTGATATTTTTTTAAAATGGGATGTGTGGTCATTAATTAATTAAAATAGAAGCATCACAATTTTTGTATATAGAGATTGTTAGGCCGAAAGGCCAACTATGTTGGGCCATCACCATAAGGCCTCGTATAATTTTGACATGGTAGGCGTATACGATTGTTCTAAGTCCAATAGTTATAGTTTAGGCTTTGGGTGTAAGAGCTGATCTCACTCCAAATTCAAGCTATTAAAATCATTGGTTAAATACAACAAAATACACGAATTTTACTCATTTTCATGTTCTTACAATCTTTTAAAAGTTTGGAAAAATACACAAACTTTGATATTTGTTAGATTTTGACATAAATTTGATTTTTACCCAAATTGGTTTTGATTTGGAGCATACCTGGCAATGTAAATTCCACCCGACGATTTGCAAATGTAAATTAAACAACGTCATTTAAAATGTATCCGAAGACAATGTCGTGAATTTTCTTAAACACATAAATCAACTTAAATTAATTTGGACGAAAATCAAGTATGTGTCAAATTTGAAAAATGAATCAAAATTAGTATATTTTCCAAACTTTTGAAAAATTATGCTAAAATGAAAATAAGCTCAAGGTTCGTGTATTTTATTGCATTTAAGTGAAAACCATAATAGTTTTCAAACTTGGACAAGCTCGCAGCTAGGCTTAGCTCAATGAACTTCTAGAGCTCGACTACAGGCTCGTAAATAAACGATCGAGTTTTCAATGAACTTTTGTTTTTATAACATGTTAAATGATTGAAAATAATAATAAATTTATAACATTAAGATTTAAGTGAAGATACTTCAAAATACAATAATACAATCAGTAATGTTCGTCTTATATCCACATTGAATACACTTAATGTGCTAATGGTTGATATGATGATGTCACGTCAATAATTTTTTCATTTAGAGTATACTTTTTTTTAGTAGGATTTAGGTTTTCTTTTTTAAATGATTTATTTTTATAAAGTATATTAATTATAATTTCCATTAAATATATCATACTCACGTCAGCCGTAAATGCATTAAGTGTACCGACAATAGGTAGAAAAACAAAAATATTCATCGTAATATAGTATGTTTGAGTTGGACAGAGTGACGGAGTAATAAACTATTTAAAATGGTTAGATGCGATTATCTACTCGTTCCTCCTCCCTATAAATCTATTAATAGAATGCATTAATTGTACGTGCAGTTTGTAGTTTTTAATGCAGGAGAAGAGTGGGAACACGTCGCACTACTCAGATCTCCACAAATAAAACATTATTATATTTATAAGCATCTAAAATATATAGTACTGTATATTATAAGTATCTAAACTTGTATCCGTTCTATTTAAGAATCTGCAGCGGCCTATAAATGCCATATATCATTTATCTATAACCGTTTGTTGGCTAAAGCAATATAATTAACACAAATTTATTCTTACTTATGAGTCGTTCGAGAATTATTTGGATTTTTTTTATCCTAAAAAATTGTTTCATCATTTTATATAGGTGTATTTCATACTCTCTTCGTCTAACTCAACTATTCATTTATAAATGTGACGAAGGAAGGAAGTAGAATGAGATGGAATATTACAAGTTTCCCACTCAAATCGAACCACTAAAATTGATCACTATATATGTTTCAAATATGTGACATTTCCTCTCATAATATTGCTCTCTACACCAAAAAAAAAAATATTAATAAAATAAAATAAAATAAAATAAAAAGGATGGGTTAGCAAAGTCACGTGTAATGCACATATTGGGGGGAGAGGGGCCATGAAGCTCATCATTCCTTCCAATTTTTTGGAGAAGATTTTGAAAACAGCAAGCTATGTATGAACATCTCCTCATAAATGAGACATCAATTTTAGACCAATGCATGAGATCATCAAATATATTCCAATATTTGTGTCACATTTCATGATTACAATGCTCCACCATAATATCAAAATTCAAAGCGTTTAGTCTTTATCTACATGAGTTTCATCTTCATATATATTTGGACCTGTCTTTGTCCAAATGTTGATGATTCTTAGATGTGTTGGAAATTAATTGGGTTTCATAAATCATACTTTTAATATGAGAACACACATTCATACTATTAAATTATTATTTTGCTGTTCCATTATGATAAATTTATAACCTTGTTTAGAGTGCTTCCCACGACAATTAAGTTAGTTTTCAATTTAAATATGAGAGTAATGCTCCTCTATCCACCGTGGGCATGCTTAATATGCCCACGGATGAGGTGGCGACATTATATTTAAAGAAAAAATTAATTAGTATACCTTATAAAAATAAACCATACAAAAAAAAACTAAACCCTAACAAAAAAAAACTAAACCCCAAAAGAAAAAATCATTGACGTGGCACTGTCACGTCAGCAGTGGACACATTAAGCGTGCTCACAGTGGGTAGAGGATCATTTCTCTTAAATATGATTCTTCAATCTTATAGTATCTTAAAACTAATTAATATCATATTCGGAATTAATTAATATTTACTTACCAACCCATAATTTATGAAAAATTATTTGTATGAACCTTTTTAAACATAAATATCAGTACCCGTTACTAAACACATAAAGGCAAATCAAGGACCACTGACCTATAATCATGAGCTCCCACAAATAAATAAATTGTTAAAATTGTTAATATTTTATTCGTGATGTTAAATGACCCAAAAATATTTTCTCATTTTTATTTGCTAGCGGTTAAAAAAAACCATTCAAAAATTATTTAGGTCAATTTATTTATTTGGCCCGATATATAGACCCAAAGCGGTCCGACCCAAACCGACTCGATTTAGTCACATGAAGTTCTAAACAAAGTTAGTGGTAAATTTTCATTTATTTATTTGTAGATAGTTAAAGATATACTCCCTCCGTTCCAGACCACTTGACCTGTTTCTTTTTGGCATGAGATTTAAGAAGTGTTGGTTTAGAAAAAGGAGGAATGGTGTTAAGACACTTATTATTTCCATTTTTGGGAAACAGGCCTATTCGTGTGAGACGGCCCGAATAAGATAGCAGGCCAAGTGGTCTGGAACAGAAGGAGTATATCGGAGTAATAATATTAATAATATATATGCCTGATTTTGTCACGTAAATGGTTATTTTAGGCTACAAACTTAGAATTGGGGGAGATTACGTTTGCTTCAAAGAAAAATCGGAAAAGTTCACTACTCTGTGTGCGTGTGTTGATCTAGTGGTAGGAGGTTAAGTTTCGGGATCAAAGGTCATAAGTTCGAGTTCTTCGTGGCATGATCTTTTAAATTTCAGTTAATTATATTAAAAAAAAAAAGTTTCATGGCACGATCTTTTAAATTTCAGTTAATTATGTAAAAAAAAAAAAAGAAAAAGAAAAAGAAAAAGTTCTCTACTCCTGTATCCTTGTTTAAATTATCACATCTGCACATTAAAATTATGAAAAAGACAATTTATTCGGACGAAGGTTTCCTTTTTAAACAACGAAAGAGGATTCATCCAATTTATCACAACTAATTTCAAATCATTGATCGGTACTACTACTACGGCCACGTGATTAGTAAGCGTCTTTAATTAGTGTTAAAAAGTAGACAAAATATAACTACCATGAAACAAAAGACATATTTATGGAATAGTAGTATTTTATAGGGCACCTCGACTGCACTGTCTGCATAGAGTTTATGGAAAAAAAAGTACTTCATCTGTAGGGCTGATTATCCGGTACCCGGTACCAGTTTTCACGTTTTTCAAGAACTGGTACCGGAACCGAATAAACTAACCGGTTTCTGGTTTCGCTACCGGTTATACCGGATTATCAGTTAAGGTACCGGATTTTAAAAAAAAAAAACCAAAATGTGTTTTTTTTTTTCTATTTTTTTAAAGCCTAAAACAAATTAAACAATAATTAAACATAGAAAAATAATAATATATAATTTATTTATAAAAATAATAATATATAATTAAGGATTTAGGTATCTTAAAATTTTAGTAATTGTTAATATTATATAATATATAAATTATTTATAAAAATATATAAAAAATTAAATATTAACCGGTACCCGCTTCGGTACCAGTTCGGTACCGGTTACCCGGGTACCGGAATTTTGCTTGAAGCTGGAACCGGTTACCGGACCGGAATCAGGCTATCCGGTACCGGTTCTGGTCCGGTACCGGGAATCCCGGAATACCGGATTCCCGTTTGACAGCCCTATTCATTTGTTTATATTATTTTCATTTGGCTACATTTTTTTTTTGGATGTTTACTTTCATTTGGCCACTTTTCAAAAATAACCTAAAATAACACTTATTCTACATCTATTAAAGAGGTGGGTGGGGACTATAATAATACATGTAAAATTATATTTTCTTAAAACTTGTGCCCAAAAGAAAGGGGCCAATTCAGAGTAAACGGAGGGAGTAATTTATATCGGCAATTATTTCTACTGATAAAATGATAAATTAGCAACTTAATTTTTACATGCATTTGCACTTGATGGATTGGATTCAAATATCTGCAATATATATATTCAAAAATTACCGTAAATCAATTTTTGTTAAAAGTTGAATAATTAAAATAATAATATTATTGTAAACTTACACTATACACACACACACACACATACATATATCTATATATACTAGCAGAGATTACGTGCGTTGCACGTAGATGTGTATTTTTATATTAATTTTGAAAAATATATTTAAAATAATATAAGTTTTTGTTATTTTTACTATTTATTATTGTGAGTTTTATGATATATTGTATCACGTAGGAAACAACAGATTTTTGAGAAGATGAAATGTTCTTGGAAAATTGAGAAGATAAATAAGTGCGGAGAAGTAGAATTGTAATTGAAGTACACACCCATGAAATAGTACCTTTAACCACACAAATCGGAAAATCGCCAACGCGATCGCAATTCAATGGATATAAAAATTTGGAAATCATTCTGGGGAAGGACTAGACCACTTTCTAAACTTCCCTGATAGTTGTACCTCTGAGGAGATGAGGGGCAGGTTTGAGGAGGTGGGTAGGGTGGTTGATCTTTTCATCCCCACGAAGAAAGATAAAATGGGTTATAGGTTTGGGTTCGTGCATTTTCGAACGTCGGGAGATGAAGACAGTATGCTTGAAAAGCTAAACAATATCTAGTTTGGGTCCTTCATCATTAGAGCTTGGAAGCCGAGGTTTGGGAGGTCGAAGGTCCCGATAAGGCATGGAGTTGCAGGAGACGGAGGGGAAGATCGGGTGGGGAAGGTGCCTGGGGCTGCTAGGGAGGTGGTGAGGTTTGGGGAACGGCGTCAGTTCGTGGAGGTTTTGAAGAGTTGGAAGGATAAGGGAGGAAAGCAGGAAGAAGGAGTTGGAGAACAGAGGGCAGAAACCCTTGTGTTCCATCCCACGGAGGAGGACGGACGGTGGTGGAAGGGGGCACATATCGGGCTCTTGAGAGATCATTACTCATGGGAGGATCACGGTGAGGAACTACAAGCCGGATTTGGAGGGAAGCTGAGACTTAGGGACCTCGGGAATAATCTTATTTTGATCCTAGGAGAACATGAGGAGGAGATGGAGAGGTGGATTAAGGGTTTCGATGAATGGACGGATCACTGGTTCGTTTGGTGGAGGGAATGGAGACCATCCGATGCTCAACAACAACGGTCTGTGTGGACGAGATGGGAGGGGATTCCTCTCCAGGCATGGTCGTTGATTAACACGTATTTTATGTGCATGTCAAGTGTATTTTGCATGTGTTTGAGTCTCGATTTATGTGCTTAAATGTTAGAAATGCTAGGGTTTCTTAACTTGTAGCATACTTTATACTTTTCTCATTTTCTCTCGATTTTTAATCTATTTTTGTAAGAATTGGAAAGAACATTCAAGTGGCTAAGGATCGAGGGCCAGAAACGAGGAAGAAATGAGCTTAATTAGAGTGAAACTTATGTTAAAAAATGTGGAATTCCAAGTTATATAGCTAGGGTTTCACTAGTTTAATTTTATTCATGTTTTCCTCGTTCTCTCGAGTTTCTTTATGCTTTTTCAGGAATAATAAAGAACTTATTTGGCCAATTTAATCACTCCATGTCGAAGAGGAGCTCGTTAGGAAGCCGTAGCAAAAAGTGGATTGAGAATCGAAGTTCGTACGAGAGAGAACGAGCGAAAATGACAAAGTTGCGCAAGGAGAAGGAAGACCGGCGACCTAGCCGGCGCTCCAATGGGCCGCCGGTTCCCCTCTTCCAGACCGGCACCAGCTACAACCACTTTGGCGACCCAACCGGTGACCCAGCCGGCGGTCCAATAGGTCGCCGATTGGCCGCCCTTCCTCACTTAATAGCCGAGTTTGGTCGAACCAAACTCGGCCCAACTCGTCCCAAACTCGGTTTTTGATGTATTTAACTCCTAAATTCACCCCATTTGGGTATCTTTTCATACTTTAACATTCATAGAACCCTAGAAAAATTTCCCTCTTTCTATTTTGGTATTTTCATCAATTGTTGGAGATTTACTTTGAAGATTTGAAGATCCTTCCACTATTTTGTTCTACTTTGAATTCTCTATCTTTTGATTATGGTTTTATGCATTTCTTATGGTTTATTTTCCTTAATCATGTCTAGCTAGATCTCTTTGTGATTCCAATTATATGTAGATTAGGGATAAGTGATGGGATTAGGCTCTAATTATGAATTTACCTTCTAATTTCATGTTCATCTCTCTTGGGGCTATGTTTTATTATGTAATTATGTTTGATCACCATAGTTGCATATCAAGTGCTTGATCTAATGCTTAGGAGGCTTAGATTAAATGCTAGGATCAAGAGATTTGCATGCTAGAGAATACTAGGGCTAAGGAACTTCATAAGCTATTGGGAGTTAATGAATTGCTTAATATCTTAGTAGGAGTTAAGCCTTTTATTAATCTACTTGATTTCATCACAATGAGAGTTGAGTGAATCATACTTAGGAGGTTTCCCACATGAAATTGGATTAAAATGGCTAATTCTAGTTAGAGTGTTACATCCCTATTACTTAGACCTAATTGAAGTATAATTGGAGTCACTTTCATTTCTTATTGAGTTTTTGTCATTTAATTTCTCGTTGCTTGTTTAGTTGAACTTTAAGTTTGTTAATTACTTTTCTTATTCCTTAATTAATCAAAAATACAAAAATATGTTAGTTGGTAGTTTGAATAGTGATTAGGTAACTAGGTTACTACTTGAAATTCATACGCCAAAACATTCCTTGTGGATTCGACTCGATTATACTAAATCGATTATCATTGCATTTCTCTACCTTAAAAAGTAGAGAGATCAGTCGTCCAAATTTTTCAATCTTGGTTGCTCTAAGTTTGGTAAGGCCGTGAAGATTCCTGATGTCACCGGGAGTAAATCACGTTTGGACGCTGCCTTCATCAAGGAGCAAATTGGGATGGAATTTATTGGCAGTTGTTTCAACTCTTTGGTCAACAGAAAGTTGTCCGTGATCAGAATTGAAGAGGTGAATTGCTCGGACAAGGACCTCGACTTGAATATCTTTGGCGACGGTTGGTTGTTCTCCAAGTCTGACTCTTCGGAGGGGGACTTGTGGATGGACGGCGACTCGGTCGACGAGTTACTTGTTCTCCGATCGGAGTTGGATGATGGAAAAATCCGGTCAGTGAACGGTGCCGGTGCCGTTTCATCTCCCAATACGCATGGATCAAAGGTGGCGGCTCAATCAGCATTAGTATCCAGAAAGTCGGCTGCATGTGTCGGGGACCACAGGCATATTCAAAGTTCTGTGGGGTCCCGAGGCAAAGTGAGAGAGTCTGGTGATAGAGTTAATAAGACCAGCTCTAAAAATCTTAGGCCTGGGTCTTTTTCTTCTACTGGGCAACTTAATCTTAGCGTTGAGATGGGGCTCGACCCAACTAATGATTTATGTCTCCCTACTAGAGAACCTTCCATTTCTTGTGAATCTATTTCGGGTGGGGTTGTAAGGCCTGGGTCTAGGTCGGTGGAAGGGGCGGAAGTTCATGCGCCTGAAGGGGATGGTGCTCGTTTAGTTTCTTCCAGCGATGTTGAGGGAGCTGGTGGCAATGACAGAGAGATAGGGAAGGTCGGGGATGGAGGTGGCGGGGTGTCTGGGGAAAACATTTCAGTCGACAACGTGGAGAGGGAGCGGGTTGCAACTGGGGGTGTACAGGGTAGTTCTAATTCTTCCAGTCAGTGGGTCAATTTCATCACTCCAATAACCTTGCTGGCGGAACTCTTTCAAAACGGCAGGAAAGCAAGGAATGGTAAAAAGGAATTCCTGAGGAAAAAAAGGGAGAAAAGAAAGAAAGAATGTCTCTGCGGATCATGCCAAAGGAGTAAGATGTTGGGCTTTTGGTAAAAAGTTGGGCCTGCGTTCGCGCCTCTCTGATGATCGTATGGCTGAATTACTATATTCTTCAGACAACATTGTGGGTAGACTTGGGGTTGATGGAATTAAGGATCAATGAGAATTGACTCCTTCAACATTAGAAGGTTAGGGAGCTTGGCGAAAAGAGAGGAGATTTTTTCCTTTTCTCAAACTCTAAATTAGACATTTGTTGTGCACAGGAGACTAAGGTGGAAACGTTTTCAGATAGGGTAGGTCTGGGGATTTGGAAAAATAACAGGATCAAGTGGTGTGTGGAAGGGGTGATTGGGAGATCAGGGGGATTTTGACCTTCTGGGATGATCAGAGCTTCTGTTGCACTAGTTGTTGGAGCTTAGGGGGTGTTGTGGTTGTGGAAGGGCATTGGAGAGGATCTGGGGATGAATTTTGTATTATTAATGTCTACGCGCCGTGCAATGTGAGGGGAAAAAGGCTGTTGTGGGATCAGATTTCTTTGGTGGTGGGGCAGTGGGCAGATAAGTATACGTGTATCATTGGGGATTTCAATTCGATCCTTAAGGCAGGGGAAATAGCAGGGGTAGGAAATTATGATCACCTGAGAGATCAACGGGACTTCTCGGAGTTTGTTGAGAGATGCAATCTGATCGATTTAAATCTCCAAGGGAGAAAATATACGTGGTATAGTTGTTAGGGCTCATGCAAAAGCAGACTTGATAGGGCATTAGTCAACGATAGATGGGCAGAACGATGATGGATTCAAAGCTTTAGGGGTTTGCCGTGTTCGGTTTCTGATCACTGTCATATCCCTCTTACCACAAAGGGCTTGGATTGGGGCCCTATCCCTTTCTGGTTCATTAATAACTGGATCTCTTGTTCGGGTTTTTTGGAGAATGTAAAGGAGACTTAGGAGGATGATAGGATTATGGGATGGGGTTGTTTTGTGGCTAAGGAAAAGCTTAAAAAGTTAAAGGAGGTTCTGAAGGTCTGGAATAAGGAGTCTTGTTGGTCCCGGAAAGAGTATAATTGATGTATGGGGGGGAAGAATACACCAATCTCCAACAGTTTTGCAAAAATACAGCTTTGAACTAACAGCAGGCTCTATGAAAGGAGCGAGCTCAGAGTTTCAAATCGATCTCCTTCTATTTCAGCAGACTTGCTGCTGATGAGGAAGGGGAGCGAGTTGGATGCGGAAGTTGGTGGTTTTGTTGAAGTATTTTTTTAAATGAAAATCCTTTATGAAATCAGTTGGATGAATGTATGATGCAAGATGGTTAGTAGCAGTGAGATTAAATTAACTGGAAAGATAAATAGAGAGAGGGAGAGAGAGAGAGCGAGTCAGTTGATTTTATCGTGGTTCGGAGAAATCCTCCTACATCATGTCAAGTTCTGTCGAACCTGATAATCTCTTTAACATTTGGATCCAACTCCTCTCTTATTTTTACTAGCTGAGGACCAGTCCTAGAACTCGACTCACTTGCCGAATTCTAAGCACGATTCTTGGGTCGTGACCCTTACAACTTACAACAGCTAGACTAAAACTATAGACCAGCGAGCTTCCTGATTTCCAGAGCTTGATCTTCTCTAAAAGTGGTGAAGCAGCAGAACTACTTCCTTCTTCAATGGATCAGCTTCTTGACTTGAAGGAGTGGGTTCTCTCAAACTCTTGAGCAGCAGTGAACACTCAAGAACTCAGTTTGAGTAACGATGGTGAAATATTGTGAGGTCTCAACACTTGGGAATTCTCTAGGTATTTCGAGTGTTGAGTTTGCTTGAATGCTTGAGATTTTTGTAGAGTTTCACCTTGTTAATTGAAATTCCCGTACGAAACACCTTTGTAGATGAAGGTATTTATAGGCCTAGAATTTGGATTCTACCCGTTAAGACTCTGACCGATTGTAGGAAGCCGTTGGTGCTGAGTCACCTTCATCAGTTGGGATTGGTCTAGGTTGGCAGTCGACGTGGTACCAGTGGACTAAGAGACCAGCCAGTCGGTGAGAGACCAGCTTGATTCTCGAGACGGATGGAAAGCCAGCTGATAAAACTTCAGCGGGACAACTGGCCTTCTGCATTTTGAGAGTAGAAAAAATAAAGAAGCTCGATCGTTCTATGGAAGGGAGCTCAATCTAACGATCTCCTCATTTACAAATTTGATCGATGGTCTAGAACTTAACTATCAAGCTTCTTAATTAAGCTTGTTCCTATCAACTCTATTCAAAAATACTTAAATAAAATCTAATTGTGGTTTCGAGAAAACATCATCAAAACAACTGCAAAGGGTTCCCAACAAGTCTTACGGGCACTTAGAGGTGAAAGTTGATGTGCTCCGTGAGGAGCTTAAATCTTTGGATGAGAGAGATGATGGTGGCAGTCTGTCATAGGGCGACGTGGTCAGGCGGAATAAGGTGATCGCTCAACTGTTGCTCAACCTAAGCAGGAGAAAGGAACTCCTTGCCCAAAAAGCCAAGTTCAGATGGCTCAAAGAGGGTGATGTGAACTCTAAGGTTTTTCACAGAGCGGTGAATATGAGGCGGATTAGGAATGGTTTAACGGGCTTGGAGGTGGAAGAGGCGTGGGTGGAGGATCCATTGTTGGTGAAGGAGGCCATCAGGGATCACTTTAAGGCACATTTTCAAAAAAAAAAGGGACTTATAGAGTAAGTTTACCTCCCAGTTTGGCTGAGGCCAAATTGGAAGAGACAGAGATGGAGTTTTTGGTTAGACCTTTCACGGAGGAGGAAGTTAAGGCTGTGATTTGGGATTGTGAGGGCTCGAAGAGCCCGGGCCCCAACGGGTTTAACCTCAATTTCTATAAAAGTTGTTGGGACATTGTTAAAGGGGACATCTTGAGGATGATGCGAGGATTCCACGAGAACGGAAAGTTAGCACGAGGTTGTAACGCTTCTTTCATCGTGCTTATTCCCAAAAAAGAAGGCAATTGCGGCATCAACCAAATGCGTCCTATCTCTCTTGTGGGCAGTTTGTACAAATTTTTAGCAAAAGTGCTGGATAATAGGCTGAAAATGGTTGTGGGGAAGGTCGTGGGGGATGTGCAGTCTACCTTTGTGAAGGGGCATTCAATATTTTATGGCGTGGTTATCCTCAATGAATTGGTGGAGGATGCGAAGAATTCGAAAGATTGCACCCTCTTGCTCAAAGTAGATTTTGCGAAGGCTTTTGATTCCATCGATTGGAATTATTTACTCGAAATGTTGGAGCTTCTTAATTTTCCACGAAAGTGGATAGCATGGATTAAAGAGTGCATTTCTACTGCGACTGCAAATGTCCTCATCAATGGTAGCCCTTCCGGTGAATTTTAGCTTGAACGTGGGATTGGACAAGGCAATCTGTTGTCACCGTTTCTCTTTTTGGTGGCAGCGAAAGGTCTTAACTTGATCACTAAGAAAGCTATCAGTGAGGGGCTGATCCAAGCTGCTATGGTGGGTAGAGATAAGGTGGAGGTGTCTCACCTACAATACGCCGATGATATGATTTTTTCGGTCAGAGGCATAGTGGAGAATGCTAGAGCTGTGAAGTGGCTTCTTAAAAACTTTGAGGCTATCTCCGGTCTAACGGTGATCTTCGATAAGAGCTTAGTTTATGGTGTGAATTTGAGTGGGGAAGAGATGAAAGAGATGGCAAATATCTTGGGATATAAGGTTGGTTCTTGGCCCATTCCCTACCTTGGAATGAAGGTAGGCAGACGGATTAACAGCGTGGAGGCTTGGAGAGGGGTTATTAATAGAGTAAAAAGTAGACTCGGCAGATGGGAAGGGGCTTCGATCTCGATGGGAGGCAGAATCTCTCTGGTAAAGGCAGTCCTCTCGGCTCTCCCTCTTTATAATCTTTCCTTTTCTGTCCTGCCTAAGACGGTGGAAAAACATCTCTGTTCTTCCTTTTGCCAGTTTCTGTGGGGTAGCAAGAATGGTGAGAGGAAAACGGCGTGGGTTTGCTGGGACAATCTTTGCGAGGCGGCTGACAAAGGTGGTCTGGGGATTAAGGACATTGGTTTATTCAATAAAGCTTTGCTTGTTAGGTGGGTTTTGAAATTCTTATGCGATAAAAATAGCTTGTGGATAAGGGTTTTGAAATCTCATTTTGGAGATTTAAATTGGAGCAGGGAAGGAGATATAGTGAATGGTGGAAGACGCAGGCGATGGGGATGGTGGAAGAAGGTAGTCCAGGTTGTCACGGGGAGAGAGGGTTATTGGATTTGGGACAACGTGGAGATGCAGCTAGGGGACGGTACAAAGGCTCATTTTTGGGATGGGTTATGGGCTGGTCCCCAGGCCCTGAAATCTATTTTTCCAAGGGTTTATTTTATCTCCTCAGTTTGAAGAAGGACGGAAAGGGTGGCGGATATGGGGAGTTGGGACAATGGGAGGTGGAACTGGAACTTTCAGTGGATGAGAGCTCTTAGGGACAATGAGCTGGAGTGGGAAGCCAATCTTCATTCTTTCTTGCAGGGTGATGCAAGCACAGTATACGCGGAAGCTAAGGACACGAACAACGTCAGTTACGAAAGGACTCGACCCAAAGATACAACTGAAATTATGACTCCTAATTATACTATGAACCGAAATTAAAACCCCCAAAATATTCCCAATCTAAATCCAATCTATCCAACTATACTCAAAACCTACCGAAAATACACTGAATAGGCGTCGTCAGAAACCTAAGCTATTCAAGTCTGATTAAGTTCAAATTTTAACATAAGTCACGACTTAGGGTTATGAAAAACATATCCAAAATTCAGCAAAAATGCACGAGTAGTTTTCGATTTGGCATGGCAGTTATTTTCGGGACAGAATTAGGGATCAAAAACGGATCTAGAATTAATCTAAGGGTTTCTGGGATTAGATGGTTACAGGAACAATGGGGGAATGGATATTTATGATATACGAACGATGAGAAACGGCTGGGAAAGAAATCAAACAAGGGATTAACAAAACTCGAAATTAAAAAGGATGAAAATTACCAGAAACGAACCTCGAATCTACAAGGATCCGAAACGCGTTTACGAAGCAATCTTCATGGCTCGACTAACCCGGATACTACAAGATACCATGAATGAGTAAATTGAATTCAAGCTTGAAGTTGCCAACAATCAAACTCTACCGAAGAATCGATTTGTTTGTGTGAGACAAAAGAATAGCGTAAAGCTGTTTTGCATTCAATCAAGTCTGTCTAACATAGTCCCAAAAATTAACTTAAATACTACCCTAATTCCTAAAGCTAGGGCCGAAAATATCAAGTGTTGGGCTTGACTATTTTTGAAAAAGTCATAATACTCAAACGGGTCAATTAATCACCTAAACAAGTTGTGACTAAACTAAATTAAAAAATAAATACAAAGTTTAAGCCTAAATAAAATATAAGAAATTCTGTTTCTTGGACTTGTCTTCCTTTCTTCATTGATGGACGCCCAAATCTTCATCTTCAACAC
The DNA here is from genome assembly GCA_001642375.2 of Mentha longifolia. Classification (NCBI taxonomy): domain Eukaryota; kingdom Viridiplantae; phylum Streptophyta; class Magnoliopsida; order Lamiales; family Lamiaceae; genus Mentha; species Mentha longifolia. The sequence continues at coordinate 14,373,355 of CM038117.1, forward strand.
TTGTTAAGTTCACCAACTTGTATTGATGAAATCCGACTCCATCATCCTCCAATTTATTTTGAAGGTAGCATTGCAAATATCCTTACAGCTTCTTGGCTCTTGATCTCATCACTGGTCCTCCGAGCTGCAAGTCCTGATTAATTTCTTCAATGCTAGGTCCCGTCTCATCACAGGGTGTCTCCTTGGTGGAAGATCGACCGGACAAGTGGGTTTGGAGGGGCATTGGTGGAAGCAGCTTTTCGGTGAAGGCTGCTTATCACGAGCCGATGCAGCGCCGCAGCACCCTTGTTCGTCACCGCTCCATTCTACCTAGCCTCGGGGACATTTGGTGCGCTCAGGCTCCTATGAAAGCTCTTGTCACGATGTGGCGCTTGATTTTGGACCGCTTGCCTACCAAGGACAATCTCGTCAAGAGAAACATTTATTTTCAATCTGATCCTTCATGTTGCTGCTGCAATTCTGAGATCGAGTCGGCACACCATCTGTTTCTTGACTGCCCGGGAATTTATAAGCTTTGGTGCAACATTGTGGCATGGACGGGAGCCTGCTGGGTGGCTCCGATGGAGGTTGCGATGCACCGTCGCAGCTTTATTAGTCTATTGGGTAATGGAAAATGTGAAAAGAGGCTTGGCGGACTGTGGACCTGTGTAATCTGGTCTATTTGGAAGTGGCGCAATGCGGCTGTGTTTGAGCAGGAGTGGGACTTTAGGCGGCTTGAGGTGGAAATCAAATGCAGATTTTGGAGTTGGTACGTCGTAAGAGGGGATGCCGATTCGAGCATTAGCTATTCCCGTTGGGCTTCCTCCTGTTTGTGCAATACTTGGAATGTTTTGTAATGGCCTTAATTGGTACACCTTGTACCTCCAATTGCAATAAATTTCCTTTTTTCCGATCAATATATATTTTAAGTGTCCTATAGAATTTATTTTTAGTAGTTTGCATATAGTATTTTTTTAGTAGTATTTTTTGGAAAGTCTTTTTATATAAGTTGTAAAATGTGGTATAAAATTATTACATGATTCTCTTAAGTATAAAATTATACCATCACCATCTGACCTAATTTTTTCTACATCAAAATAAACGAGTATAAAATAGTAAATAAAATTTTATAGTTTTTAATACCTCCTTTTACGACTTTTTACGGTAAAATAAACGCACCCTTAAGACACAATCCGTGACAAGACGAAGTTTGTGGCTACTATTTATTTTTATTATGATAATTGATTATTTTACACTCCATACCTTAAACTAATATGTACCCCAACTTCATAATTTGGATATGCATTTAAGTATTGCAGTTGAAAGGAGTTTCGAGATGCAATTCAACAAAAGGTTTAACAAATCTAAGCTACATCAAATCATGTGCTCCATTTTACACTAAATACACGGAGCTAAGGAGCTGTATACTCTAATATTCTCCAACCCCAAATATATATACTAGTATATAGTAAAAAATATATTTAATTATCATATTACAATCATTAAAATTAAAAAAAAATGATTTATATAATTATATTGACATAGACCTAAAAGGAGCAACTATTAAAATAGTCATTTTGAGATAGTAAAAATAAATACTCACTCCGTCTCAAGTATTCTGACACCCTTTTTTATTGGGCCGTCTAAAGTATTCTGACACATTTTCTTTTAAGGCAAAAAATAAAATACCCAAAAACACATTATAAAATCAAATTTTGTCTTGGAATATTAAAAATATAAATTTTACCCATATTTTGGTGGGGTGGACAATAATACTCTTGCCCCACTCTCTTCCCTTCCTCTCTTCCAACCCAACCCAGCCTAGGCCCAGCCCCAGCCCGACCCGACCCGGAAGCCGACCAGCCCGACCTGGAAGCCTAACCCGACCCGATCAGCCTGGCCCGGCCCCAAAAAAATTCCATTTTTTTTCCTCCTGAAATGTGCAAGTACACCGTACGTTTTTGATCATTTAGTACTGTTTACCCGCTAAGTGGTAAACAATAATGTCTATGTGTAACTGTATTACGCAGTACATTTTATATTCTACGAGTACTGTTTACTGGTAAGTGGTAAGTGGTAAATGGATAATATCAAATTGTAACTAATTACGCAGTACGTCTATGTTCAGTTAGTACTGTTTACCGGGCAGGTCGGGCCGACAGGCCGGGCCGGGCCGGGCTGGTACGGTCGGGCCGGCCGGCCCGGGCGGGTCGGGCTGGGCTAGGCTAGGCTACTACCAACCCTAAGGGGGAAGGAGGGGCATTTTGTCCTCCAAACCAAAATATGGGTAAAATTTGATTAAATTATATTCCAAAGCAAAAAATAATTTTACAATGTGAAAGTGAGCAAAAAGGTGTATTATCTCTTTTCTTTTTGGGGAAATAATTAGCTACTTCCTCTGTTTCAAGATTGGTGACCTCTTTCTTTTCCTTTCTTTTCAGCACACATTTCTACGCTTCTCGATGATGGGTTTTAAAATAATTTTTTGAAGTATTTTTTCATTTACAGGATACTACGACACACGTAGTATGTCATAAAAGAAAGGTACTTCAAAAATTTATTTCAAACTCATCACCGAGAAACATAGAAATGCATGCCAAAAAGAAAGGAAAAGAAAAGGGTCACCAATCTTGAAACAAATGAATTAATTAATAGTATAATTAGTAAATCCCTTATTACACTTAATATTATCTTATTAAATCTCATCATCCACTCATCTCTCAACACGTATCCGAATATAATTTAAATCCTAAAAGGTTAAACTATCATAACTTTCTCGTTTGTTATTCAATTTTTATGTTTTTTATACCAAATTAAAGGTCTTAATACGATCTTTCATTTAAGATCAAAATTGATATGTTTTTATGCATCTATGATGCTCTAGTTTAAAGATATGCCTAAATACATAAACCATATCACATCCTTACACACATTATACTTTACACACTAAACACTCTCGTCTTAAATTCCGTGCTGAAAAGAAATATGTCTTAATACTTGAGACGGAGGGAGTAATAACTACTTGAAAAAAAAAAAAAAAACATCTCTTAATACATGAATTCGGATCATCTATTGCCTAACGATGTGACATCTTCTATTGCACCGTTAGATGATCGTCACGTGTCTGCAATATTTCAAAACCAGCAATAATTAAAATTTTCCATAACAAAAAATGAATGGGTTTTGAAAATATTGTGGACACGTGGCGATTATCTAACGGTGCAATGGATGATGTCACACTGTTATGCAATAGATGATCCAAATCCTTAATACCTTGCTTATGTTTTTTTTTTTTTTTTCAATATTCAATATATGAATTCACGAACTAAATATAATAATAAAAAAATGTTCATAATATGTAATATTTCAACCTTTTTTCTTTAATTATCTTGCACCAATTAAGTTATATGTGCACAAAGATCCTCACGTTTAGGACAACGAAGTGCAGCTCAGTTGGTAAGACGTTTCCCCTCCAACTAAGAGGTCGGGAGTTCTATTCATCTTAAGGAGAAAATGGGGAATCATTATTGATCATCTTAAAATATATATATATATATATATATATATATATATATATATATATAGAGAGAGAGAGAGAGAGAGAAAAATTATATGCTACTCACCTCCCGGTGGGCACCTTCGTGGCACCATCGTTATTTGCTCACTGGAGCGTTATTTTGTTCGATTTTTTCAATTGTAAAATTAATAATTTCTATATTAATTTATAAAGTACTAGAATATAAAACAATTGAAAAAATCGAATAAAATAATGCTCAAGTGAGCAAACGGCGATGGTGCCCACGAAGGTGCCCACCGGGAGATGAGTAGTATATCATTTCTCTATATATATGAGATTATATATATATATATATAGAGAGAGAGAGAGAGAAATGATTTTTTGTTTTACATTCTAGTATCTTAGAAATTAATTTAGAAACCATGAAATCTAAAAAATCAATGCTCGATATGTTATATTTTATTTTTAACTTCAAAAAATGAGTAATAAAATAAATCGAGCTTTGATTTTTATTTATTTATTAAATTTTATGATTTCTAAATTAATTTCTAAGAGTTTCTAGAATATAAAATTAAAATTAAAATTAAAAAAAAAGCAATGCAAACGTGATAAAACAACGAGGTGCCCACGAAGGTGCCCCGAATGGGTGATTAGCATATCATTTCTCTATATATATACCCTCACGTTTAGCTAAATATATGTTGGATTTGTTGGTCATCATCGACATGAAATCTTAATATATCCAGAACTGGGCGCATTATTCAAATCAAGACAATGACAATGTTGACAACGAAGCGCAACTCAGTTGGTAAGACATTTCCCCTCCGATCCAAGAAGTCGGGGGTTCGAGTCACCCCAAATGTGTGTGTGTGTTGTATTTGCCTTTAAAAAAAAAAAGACAAGACATTGTTGATATTTAATTTGGGAAACCATTCAAATTAAGCAAGAATCAAATCAAAGCCAACTAATTAATTAATTAAGTAGTTGATTAAAAAAATGGAAAATATCTATTTCGTTCGATTCCAGTCTATCTATACATTTTTGTCGCCAACCTCATGTGTTACACATTTGGTTTTTTCTTTTAGTTGATACTATTCTTTTTCTTAAATTTCAATGCCGTGCATCTTACTTTAATTTTACAATTATTAATGATAGTTAATTTAATGAGAATTTATAATTATTTTATTAACATTTAACTTTAATACTATTTGAATAATCCTTAAGGTTGCAAAATAAGGATAAATTGTCATAGTAATATATTTACTTGGTAGGAATGCAAATGAGTGTTGTCCTAAGGGCCACGTTAGGCATGCAATTTTGTTTAGATTTAAGACTCATTATGGAATATATGATCCATATCTCATCCCAAAAATAATACTCAACTATTTTTTTTTTATCAGACAAACACCACACAGCCCACACACACGCACTTGAGGTGACTTGAACCCCCGACCTCTTGGTTGGAGGAATATTTAAGTTATTCATTCAAAATAAACCCCTAACTGGAGTATATAATGCTTACAAATTTTAATTTCTTATAATAAATATTTATTATTATTATTAGTAGTAGTAGTAGTAGTAGTAGTAGTAGTAGTCACCAAAAGGCCATTTTCATTTGTGTCCCTTAAGGATGTCAATCGGGCAATATGCTCAGTATCAGGTCAGTCCCATCGAATTATCGTGCTATTAGATTTGGTCCATTTGGGGCTAAATCGAGTTAAATTTTTTTGGGCTATAATTTTCAACCGTGACCCTAAATGTTTGGTTTTAGGCTAGCACATCGGCCAAAATTTGACCCAAAAAAATAATAATAATAAAATTAAATTAAATGATTATAATAAGTTTTTTTTTTGATAATTTTATTTTTATAATAAATAAATAAATCATATTATATCATCTAAAACATTTTTCCTTGCATAATTCATTAGATAAATGGACGGACATTATTTTGACCACGACTTACATATTACGTAGTACTACCTCATCCCATTAATAGGCCCTTCACTTATGACTTCAAAATTATATTTTAAAACCCGTACTAGGTTTCGGTGGAAATACGTGCCGGAAAAGTCAATAAAGTGAAAGGGGCCTAATAAATGGGATGGAGGTAGTATCTTATAAGTACACTTTTAGATGTAAAGATTATATATATTTTTCTTCGATGATTAAAATATGTATTATTTTTTTTTATCATGCATTAAGTTCATAATAGAGAAATTGAATATGCTGAGTACAGCTTTCGTATACAAATTTATAATATTTTTTATAAGTACTTGAATCAAGATATCATTATCAATATTAAAAGCAATATAATAATATTTAACAACTAATAAGTAATAAAAAAATATTATTACTATCGGGTTTCAAACTACGTAGTATTTGGTTCGGACATTTTGTATTGATAAAAATCTCGAGCTAAATATTTTAACCTTAACCGGTCTTGATCCTAATTTTTTATTTTTTTCTCAAGACTGAGAGTGAGATCCTGGTTAGTTCACCAATAATGATAGATCGAAACGTGGATATTTGCCCCCATAAATAATTAAATATAGCAACAATCAATATTGAAATTGAAATTGATTTGAAGTCAGAACACCAAAATAAAGAAATGAAAATATATATGCTGATGAACTCATAAACTCCGCCTTCAATCACCTTCAATTCATCAACAGAAATAGAAAATGCATCCATCTCTCTTCCTCTTCCTCCTTCTTCTCCCCCTCTCCGGCGCTTCACCGCCGCCGTCGCAGAACGTCCGCTACTCCACGAGACGCCTCCACAATGGCCGCCACTCCGCCGCCGCCCAACCCCAAGCACAAATCGAAGTGAGCCGCCCCCTCCCCTTCGACTCCCTAACCCCCTCCTGCACCCTCCCCCTCCTCTCCCACAGCTTCGCCAACACCATAGACCTCCCCCCCACCACCGCCAACTACTCCGCCCCCGTCAACTGCACCTGGTCCAACGCCGTCCTCCACTTCTCCGCCGCCTCTAACGGCTCGCAGTACGACCGCATCGCCGCCGTCTGGCTCTCCGGCGCCGAAATACTCCGCACGAGCACCCCCGAGCCCACCCCCGACGGAATCTTCTGGAGCGTCCACAAGGACGTCACCCGCTACTCCGCCCTCCTCCGCCAGCCCCACCTCAACCTCACCGTCATGCTCGAGAACCTCGTCAACGACATCTACACCGGCATCTACCGCGTCAACATCACCCTCCACTTCTACAACGTCGCCGCCAGTAACGCTCGCCGCTCGATGAAATCGAGCCCTAGGAAATTGAAGCAGAGCCGCCGATTGTCGTTCACGCCGGACGCATCTCTCGAATTGGACCAAATTCCGGCGGATTTAATCATCCCGGTCTCCGCCGCCGGAGACGAAGGGATGTGGTTCAGAATCCAGAGCGAAAACGACGCCGTTTACCAAGGGATCCGAATCCCCAACAACACATACAGAGCTGTAATCGAGGTCTACGTTTCAGCTCACGGAAACGACGAATTCTGGTACACGAATCCCCCAGATTGCTACATCGAATCCAACGGCTTAGATACCAAGAGAGGCCACGGCGCTTACCGCGAAGTCCTCGTCAAACTCGACGACAATGTCGTCGGATCGGTGCTTCCATTTCCGGTCATCTTCACCGGCGGAACGAACCCTCTCTTCTGGGATCCGATCGTCGCCATCGGCGCATTCAATCTCCCTTCCTACGAAATCGAAATCACTCCATTTCTAGGTATGCTACTCGACGACAAAATTCACTACTTTGGATTCGGAGTGGCCGACGCGATCCCGTTCTGGTTGGTGAATGCGAATCTGCATCTATGGCTGGACGACGGGCCGGAAAAGGTCCGGGCCGGGCCGATCAAGTACAGCGACCCGAACAACTGCGTCGAGCGCGAGTCCGAATTCGCGCAGCTCGACGGCAAGTTCGAGACGGAGGGGGAGAGGAAGTCGGAGTTCTCCGGCTGGGTCTACTCCAGCGCCGGCAACCTAACCACGCGCGTCATCACCAAGCTGGAATTCGAGAACGAGATAACCTACAAGAGCAACGGCACCATCGTGAAAGTGGAGCACGAAGTGACGGTGAAGAAACAGATCGAGATCTCGATCCCCTCCGGCGGCACGGTGGCGAGCTTCACCGTGGAGTCCAAGTACCCGCTGGAGCTGAAGACGACGACGGTGACCGGATCCGGGCCGGAGAATTACATGGTGTCTACGGAGCTCGAGCACTCGTACGAGGAGGAGAAGAAGATTGGGAATTTTCAGAGCAAGCTGGTGAACAAGCAGGAGAGCAGTGGTTGGATGTTCGTTCACGATCATGACGTCTTGTCCGGCGCCGGAAAAACATCTCAGACGTACACGGTGCAGGATAGCGTCGGCTGCTACACTCGGACGATCACGGCGGCGGACGGCGCCGTCGAGAAAGACATTGAGAACTTCATTTGCGCAGGGCACGCTTCTGGATCCTTCTTGGAGAATTGAGAGTGCAGGTTTTTATTTATTTTTTCTTTTTCTTTTTTTGAATGATTTGAGTTAGTTTCAGATTCAATAATTTCAAATTCGAAGGGTTTATTATTTCCAGCGTTTTAAAAACCGGAAGAACATAACGGTTGAACCGGGTGAAACCGGATATGGTTTCGGTTCAGCAGTTTCATGTGATTTTTGTCCGATTTTGGCCGGTTTGATCACTGTTGAACCAAAAAGTCCAGGACCGGAAGTCTCACAGGTTGACTTCAGAGTTAGACATTGGTTATTTCCTTTCTTTTTTGGAAAATGAGTTTGGTGAGATGGAATTTTGAGTTTAATGTGTTTGTTATTGCGAATTTCTTGCGCAAGCTTAACATTTCCAAGTATGTAGCGAGAGAAGTAAGATTTGGAGATGATGTGATGAGTAATGCAATAAAAAGTGAGAATCTTTACTCCGGTTTTATGTGTCGGACTCTGCCCTCTGGGAACAAGAAATATTGAATTGCTATCTATATATTGTGCAGTTTACGTCTTGTGACTAGAAGTAAGAGCTTGGAATAATTTCCCCTTATACCTTTTGTCAAATTTTAATTTTGTACATTAGTTTTAAAATTTATATATAAATGTATAAACTTTTAATTTTGTTTAATTTACATAAGATGTCAATTCTTCCAATTTTATGATGATATGAAAGTCGGATATTTCGAAGCGTTAGTGAAATTCTAATTTCCTCACCTCACCGCATACGAATGATAAGTTTTCCATGTCATTGGACGATTTAGCCACCTATACAAATTTGGCTTCTTTGTCGGAATAAAAATGGGAAAAACGACATCATCTATAAAATCAACAAGATCAAAGGTTATGCATTTATATGCAAATTTTGAAACTCGTTGGCAAAACAATATTGACGAAAAGTGGTATTTTTAGGGGCAATAGTCTCTAAATAGCTTAATCTTGTCCCATTTGAAGTTGGGCACGATTTTTAAATGAATAATTAGAGATATAAATGTACTCTCTTTGTCCCATTTATTATGTGTTGGAATATTATATCAAGTAGAAACTTTGGAATCTATGGGACTCTTCAAAAAAAAAAAATTGATATGATTCCACAATCCTCAATGATACAGCTAAACATGTTCATCAATGTAGCATATGGGTTGGAACAACTAAATTGTTTATGAGTTGTATTTATTTTTATATTTTTACAGGTCAAGAGTTAGTATGACTTGTCTCGTGACTCACCTGAGCCAACTATATCAAAGTTCCACCTAATGGTCAAGAGTTAGTAGTATGACTTGTCTCATGACTCACTTGAGCCAACTATGTCAGAGTCCCACCTAACGGTAGATTCGAATTATCAAACAAGAAGATATGAGTACACCTATCTAATATGAAGACCAGATAATTAAAGAGAAATGCACTTATCACTTTTCAGTTATGAGCTCGTAATGATTATTGTAAATATATTTTAAATAGTTAATGAGTCTTGAAGATATATTTTTAATTATTTTTTATAAAGGTTTTAGACTATTGTGAAATAATTAGATTAAATGATACATGAATAATTCAAAACTATGAGAATTTAGAAACATAATCATAAAAATTCTAGATAATTTCATGTAAGATTGAGATCTATTTTTGATATATTGATGATGTTCTATGGTTCAAGATTACTACTATTTCCTATATTAGAGGTAACGCTACGAGACCATATTCTATGTAAATACATGCAAACTTTAATAGCATGATAAACCTATAGTTATAATATTGTTGTATTTGCTCTATTTTTTCCTTATGCACGAATTATGAGTATAAAGTTTTTTAGAGTCCACTTTTACATTCAATTATTACAAAAATTAAATACCATGTCAAAAGATTTCGTCTACGTTTTTCACAGACAAAGGAAGTATATGATTTTCAAATGCCTAGTAAGTTAACTATATATGCAATTTAGATACAAATAGTAGTTATACAGGGATTAGCAAGTGTTGTTTCAGAGGTAAATAATCTAAGGAATGTGAAATCCTATATGATTTTCGATCTCCAATTTCACAACCTCCTCAGAAGCACTAGAAGTACACACAAAGTTGAGAGCTCAATTGACTGCGGCTGGAATCACATATCTCCGAACTTGAAATGATAAACCATCAATGATTCATATGCAGAGTAGCATTAATGTTCTATATTGTATCTCTGACCGTGAAAATGTGATGACGAGATTAAATCGTATTTTTTCTGAGCGTAAAATAATTTGGCAAGCTTTTTACATATCATGGATGGATTGTCTGCTTGGTAGTGATCTGACTTTGTATAGATATTCTGATAAGGAAGCGATATTCATTTTTTGATCGTGGTATCGGTGATCGTTTGTGTTCATAAGGGGCTACCTCTTTTTTGGATATTTGGAATATTGTACAATTTTTGATAATGTGTTTTGATATTGTTTCTCTATTGTTTTGTCTGATTTAATGGTTCTATATGCATGATCTAGGAAGTTGAAATCAGTTCGTTTGAAGATGGTGCTAGTTTGATCAAATGAATTTGGTTAGAGCTCGTAACATGTTTCAAGAGTTCATAAGATATACGACAGTACGAACTTATAAGTTGTCAAAGTATTTGGATAAAGAACATTATAAGTTCAAGAAATATTAAAAATTTAAATTATGAAAATTTTAAACAAAAAATGAAAATTTTGAAATCCATCCATAATATTATAAACTAAATGGAAGTGTACATACTAGAAATAAAAATATGAATTGGGTGGAGTAGCTTAGTTTTGAAAACCTTATAACTTTCAGATCTTATCAGCTCTTAAGGAGCTCATTATTTGAAAGCTTATAAGCAGTCAAACGACTTATAAGTTATTTTAAAAAGCTTATAAAGTTAGCCAAATACCCACAATCTAGATAGCTTTTGCCCTCCTGCATAGTTTATTAGAAGTAAAATAAACACGAGAGAGAGAGAGAGTAGATAGGCAAATTTGGATAAACTATAAGGTGCTCAAAGGCACAAACCAATCCCAAACATGTGGAAGTGTGAGAAGCAAAGCTGCAGCCACTCCAGGTCCAGGGGTAGCCATTTGAATCACAACATCAACAATCCTTCAATAGCCTCATGATCCTCTTGATTTTGCCCATTGTTCCCAGAATCCAGTATGCCAAGGTTGGCGGTGCATCACGCCCTCTTGAAGGAGGCCTTCTAAGCTAATTTTAGTATCATAGAGTTCTCCATGTGTTAGTTACTAGCACCTCTAAAGCAACTGCGGAGTTCATAAGCCATGATTTATAACCCAGGATCATCGATAAAATCTGAGATTCATCTTCATCCTCATCTAAATAATAATCTTGTTATGGCTTATGATCATCTTCTTGAATCTCGTTACGCTAGACCGAAAGAGAAAAGAGGAATTGCTAAACTGAATGAGAGGAAGAATCTAATCTGGTTCGAGGTATATGAATAGATATGTGGCTCTGTCGCTCCAAATTAATCAACATTATAGTTTGAAAATTTTAAAATCCAAGCTAACCAATTGAAAAGGATAAAGAAATAATCATAGTATTTCTTAATATCTATGCCTAAAAGCTACGAGCCAAATCGAACAGAACAGAAGAGGTGATTAAATAAATAAATAAATAAAAACTCTATTTAAGATGTGCTCTTTTTGATGAAAATGAAAGAGACGTGATAAAAAAATGAGAATTTTTATCTCATAATATGATCCCCAATTATTTTGTCCTATCCTATGTTTTCTAAAGTAAAAAATAAAAATAAAAATAAAAATAAATTAAAGCCATTATTACTCCAAATGAATGAAAAAAATATTTGTAGTGAGATGGAAAAAAAAAGTTGTCCAAATTTTTTTTCCTCCTACCCGGAAAATTCATCATAGAGAACACACACGTTCCTTAAAGTTCGAGATTTGCACCCAAGGAAAAGTTAAATAGTACTATTAATCATACAACATTTCACAATAACTTTCCGATTAGCTAATAAGCTAAATAATAGTAGTATCTGCTATTACCCTAAAAAAATCTATTACTGGACTCTTTGGGCATTTGACCAACAATATCCAATAAAAAACAAAGGAGCAGCAAATGCAAAGCTACAGAGTAAAATGGCATTGAGAATTGTGGTCAAAATTGGAATTCAGCTACAGTTGTGCATTAAAAAAAAATAGGCGGAGACTTTACCGGTAAACATTAAATCAAGCTTTCAAAGATTAGGAAAACAGAAAAAGGATCAACGAAAATGTAGACACATTCCAAGATTGAAGATTACAAAAGTTTACTCTGTTATCCCCGAATTGTCGAGGTCGACATCACCCATCCCTGTATCTTCTTCCTCTTCACTGTCTTCGTCACCACTCACCTCCTCATTTTGCTGTCCTAGCTTAGCCATATGTTCTGCAAGTAACTTATCCTCCCGTTCGCTCACCTGAACAGACAACACCATACTCGTCAACTACATAGATCTGGAAATGTAAAATTTAAATATTCTTCTTTAATATATAGTGATCCTCACCGCTCTTGGTGCCTCCTTCACAGTAAGTTTTCCTTTATGGCGTTCAATCTCTTCGGTGCACGCTTCGATTGCCTTGGCAAGGATTGCAATTCCTTGCTCCTGAGTTACAAAATAGAAACAAGTATTCAGTAACTATAATCGGTCCATGTTACATAAAAGGCAATAATGAGTACAAGCAAGAACCGCAAAAGAAGTTAAGACATGATTGACAATGAAAATCAAACTTGTCCAGATCAGCTTTCATGACTTTAAATCTAAACGACATAAATCAGTATCACAGCACTTGGGAAGGGCAATCATCAACAGTAATATACCGACCACATTTTTTAGTTGAATATACTGCAACACTAGAAAAATAATTATATCGAATTTAGTATGTGACCCAAAGTGTTGGAAGCCTCACTCCCCAAGTAATGTACAATGTTTATTAGATAAACACTCCAGGGATCTAGATTTGATATGCAATGAGCATCTTTCATAAAATAAAAATAAAAAATCATTCATCTTACAAACATAAACATTGGAGGAAATTAACTGTGACTTGCAGTCTGGGTTACAGGCTACAGCTTTTGGAAATGAACAGGTTAATGTGATAGGATGCCCACTGGTGATTGATAGAACATACAAGCTCAACAAAATTAGATAAATTTACAAGAAACTACTCTAACCAAATTTTCTACACCAAAGAATAAGAAGCCTAGTTAACTAAAGCAAGAGGCAAAAAAAACAAGTCAGGTCCAAAAGCAAATGGTTGAACAACTAGTAGTCTAATAGAGGATCCCAAAAGCAAATGAAAATGTTATTCTACAAAGGTCAAGATCATATAACATATTTCTGAATTATAGAGCCAAGGTCGTCCGTCTCCAATCTATTTAGAGTCCTATTGGATGGAAAGATCTGCCAAGCCTAAGATGTACGCATCTTGTGCAGACAAGCAGCCTGACATGTAGCATTAATTTTACTAAGAAGATATGCTTTAATTTCATTATGATGTATTTACCAAGATAAGTACGACATGTACTTTTTTTAATCAGCGATGATGAAGTTCACTTATATACAAATAGTAAAATATGTGATAAACTATACAAATAGTTTATCACCATAAGCACAAAAAACCAAGCAACAGGATTAGTATAGAATATCATAGGTATATCATATTTCATCATTAGATAAACAAGCAAAATTTCCATTAGATGGCAGTCTCAGATATTCATTCCAACTTTTTCATTGAAATATTAGTGATCACCTTGTCAAGAGTCTGGGTATTGAGGACATAAGCTGGAGCAGCAACAAGTTTCATCTTAACTGGACAATCATCATTGCCAGCAGCTTCAGCTTTACGCATTGCTTCCTGTTAACTTCACCACATATCAGTACTTATACGAGAGATGTTTAGCTTTAAGTAAGATTGAAAATTGATTGAAGAAGAAAAATCATATGAATGATTAAAAGATGAAGACCTTTATGTGCAGCACACCATCAAACTGAAAACATTTCATTTCAATATCTGCACGGATCTTTAAGGGTTGAGGTGTCATTCTTCTTCTTATGTTTTTAATTAAAGCTTCCTTCACTTCATCTGATATAGCAGGAACAACTTTTTTCACCTGAAAGAATAACCACTTGTAAACGGCCATAAAATATTGACTGAAGACTGAAAATTAATGCAAATCTTAATGTGAATAAACGCTACCTCTTGTCCATCAGGACCAACTTCTACAACTTCTCGGGTGAGGGTATCAAGCACGGAGTTGGGATCATTAACCATCACTTTAAATGCCTGCATGTTTATACAGATAATTACTAAATAGATAGTAATTCCACGCTACTTGAGGCAGTATATATTGAAATAGTATACTTATCTCACCTCAAATGCATGCCCATATTTCTTGTACAAAGGCCAACCAACATGGATATAGAGATCCTGCCATAAAATACATGCCATTAGTGAAAAATGCATGTTAAGATACATTACAAAATAGGATAAAGGTATTTGTATTGTGTAAAATAAAGAAAGTATCAGAAGAAACTCAAATAGCTAGAGAGATACTTCTCTAATTGTTTGAATATGAGACTCGGTCCAGGGCTTGCCATAATACAAATAAAATAATTTGAATATAATGGTTTAACAAATAACAATAAACATGAATTGACTGGAAACATACTTGAATTGTATTCTTCTTGCAGATAACAATACGTTTACTTTCACAAATAGGTCATTGTTCCAAACACACTCCAATAGGGCAAGTAACACCCCAGGAACTATATTGATTGTGTTACTTATCATGGAAAGTGGTGAACTTCATCCGCAGTACTTGAAAATGAAACATTTGCACAGTGTGACGTTCACCAATTAAATTAGCTCAAATCAATACATCAAAGAAAATTATACTCCATTTACTTGCAAGTATTTATAGTATGGCTAAGGCGAAGTTGACTCAAGTGAACATTATTTTTCTTTTTCTATGAGGTGATGGTGGCAAACACTTCATAGAATGTCAGTTATAGATCTAAACCTTACAAATTTTGAAGATATAAGCAACAAATAGATGCACTTGCTATGAAGCTTGAAGAGAAATTGAGCTTTAATTAATTAAAAACGAAGTCCAGAGAAAAACTGGTGCAGGAGACACTAATTGACACTTGACACTGACACAGCAAATTAAAGAAACAAATCTACAGCGTTATCCTCTTATCGCATCATAATCTCCCATATGTTTCCTATTCTTTATCTGCTTCTCTCCCTAATCTTGTTATCGACTTCTTTTAAACCAGTCAAAGATCTAAACTCAATGATCACTTCAGTTATTGTGGTCAGTCAATCTTGTCTGTACCCAAACACAAATGATAATACTGTGCCATCGTCAATTTTATTAACAGCCCCCATAAAAGCATATGAGCAGAAATATAATTTAAAACTGGTAAAATAGAGAACCAGCTACTCCTAAATCATTAAGATCAGACCCTTACCTTACTTAAGTGAAAAAACTGAATTTATCTTGCTTCACAATCTACTTCATCCAAATGATATCATCGAAACAAACCTTAGTTTTGTAACTAAAACTAAGGAACAAGTGAGACTTTACATGTGTTCATTCAGTTACACGGTTACTTTAACTGAAACCTATCAAATAAGTTAGAACAGCTTTATTTCTTTCAAGTCTATTTCCGAGAAATAGTTGCAGTTATCTTGTTTATCTCACAGAAAAAAGAGTAGAACAATGCCGAGCCACTAACTTAACTCAGTGTCACAATAACAATATGAGCATCTATTTCCAATCCAAACATACTTTTCAACACAAATTATCAAAAATCGCTCAAAAAGCATAAAACCAATACAGAAATTCGCCTAAGAGCACCTCAAATTGGTACCGAAAACAAACCTCAAGATCAACGTTCATGGTCTCAGCAACATGCCTCATGATCGAATGCACGAGCTTACTCTTATTGAACCTCTCCTCGCATCCCTGGATATCCTCTTCCGAGACACGGCGCTTGCTAAGATCAATATATCCCTTCTCTTTATCGACACGGAGAACCATGACAGGCTCGATGCGGCCGACCTTGATGAGGCTGCTGATGCTCCGAATACGGCGGCGGGAGAGTTCGGAGAAGAGAATCATGCCCTCGATGTTGTTGTACTCGAGAAGTGAAACGTAGGCGCCGCTGTCGGCCATGCTCTTGACCTGAATCATCACCGCCTGGTCCACCTCCGGATACTTGGCCTCGTACATCCGGCACTCGAGGTTCGGCCCGTTTGTCGCCATGGAAACGGGTCGGGTCTTACCGCCGGCGAGATTGCGGGGATGGGATTAGGGTTTTTGTGTTGGGAGGAAATTTTGGTTAAAATGAGTGAGAGAATCAAGGAGCAAGTCTTTAGGGCGTCCAAAACGCGAACCTTCAAAAGTGTCGGGCCGCGGGCAGCGGGCCGGAGGGCTGGAATTGGGTTCTCCCGGCCCTAATTTTTTAATCCACATTCCACGCGTATAGTACACGCGCTCAATGACCAATCGAGTAGTAGGGTGACGTTCACGCACTTGAGTGACATTCAGATCTTTGTATTTTTTTATTTTTTTTTCACGTTATATTCTTAGGTTGTGTTTGGTATTTATCTCGAGATGTGGAAAGATGATCTATGTCAAGATGGCTTATATGAATAGTATCAAGATGAATCATTCATATCTCTATTTTGTAGTAAAAAATTCAGACTCAGATGATATCATATTGTTGTTTGGTACAAATTGCAAAACTCTAGATCAAAATTTAGATTGACCAAATTACTCTTATTAAATACCCCTACCGATTTTACTTTTTATCGTTGAGATTAAATAGTACCCTTTATTATTTATTATTTATTATTTATTACTCTGTATTATTATTATTATTATTATTATTATTATTATTATTATTATTATTATTATTATTATTATTTGAAATCGTATAAATACATAAGGGTAAAATGGTAAGAGAGAGAAAGTGTTGTGTTACTGTTTCAATGAGTTCAACTCATCCGACCAAAAATGTGAGATGACTAAACAAGGCGAAATAGTGAAATATCAACGGGCCTTGTATTCATCTCGGGTCCTCTGGTTTATTTTAGTTGGTTACCAAATAGTGAGATTATTCATCTCATCTTTAGTTCATCCTATTCACCAAACACACCCTTATTTTTTACGGTTAATTAAGTTAAAATACGAACTTTAGCCATGAACTCTACTCTAAAGTGTAGATAGATACGTACGTTTTGTTGGTTCAAACAAGATGTTAATAATAGGGGTGAGCACGGGTCGGTTAACCGCCCATTTAGCATATAAAAAAACCGATTGTGCGGTTTTTAGGCGGTTTATCTAACCGTAAAAAATGATAATTAAAAACTAAAAACCGTTCATGTGGTTAACCTAAAAACCGGTTCGGTTAACCAATTATTCAACGGTTAACCATAATTAAAATATATATTTAAAATTCATGTTATGAAAAATTCCAAATTATAAAAGATGAATATGTATAATATAAAATTTAAAAAGTATAAATCACGTGGTTAAGAAAATAAAATTATAGTTCAAATAACAAATACATACAAAGTGACATGTGTGTTGTGGAATGAAAACAAGTCTAATTTAGAAGGGGAAAAAATTTTTGGATAGGAAAAAGGTTTAAGAATAGTAAAAGGGAAAAAATAATTAAATAAAACTTATATAATATATATCTAATAAATATAATTTTAATTTTTCATACATACCGGTTCAGTCTGGTTAACCATCGGTTTTTTGACATAAAAACTAAAAACCGAACCGTTAACATGGTTTTTTCAAATTAGAAAATTAAAGGGTTAATAGTACTTTATGGCCCAAACTTTCAGCAATTTTTGATTTATGACCCCAACTTCCATTTTTTCCAAAAATATCCTGAACTTTCAATATATTTTTGATTTATGACCACAAGTTCAACTTTTTTGAAAAATATCCCGAACTTTCATATTTTTTAAAAATGACCCATCTTTTTTTTCCGACATCCCAGAAGCTTAGTCGGCTCGTTGGATAAATGAAGTTGATTTTTTTTTTGTCCACGTTAACTTAAAACATTCCTAAAAAAGAATTTTACAACTTAATTCTCTTATTAAATCTAAAAAAAAGAATTTTACAACTTACCATATTTAACAATAGCAATTATAAGTTAACACTTTAACCATTCAATCTCGATCTAAACATAGGGATGGTAATTCGGTACGAGTCGGGTACCCGTCCCGAATTTTTCGGATACCCGAACCTGAAAATTCTAAAATTTACTATTCGAACCCGAACCCGAAAATATTTACGGATACCCAAATATCCGTTCGGGTATCCCATTCGGGTATTCGGATACCTGAAAAAAAACCCAAAAATATAAAAGGAAAAATAATGTATTTTATTTATTTTTATTTTTATTCTATTTTAAATAATGCATATCGATAGTTTATACGGATATTATGTATACAATTGCATAATTGATAAAACATCAAATGAAAAAATGAGAAACGAGAGTCGTAGCTGAAGTCTAACTGTTAATTTGTTAAGTTAATTATTCATTATTAATTATTTTATTTATTAACTCTATTATTTATTTATTTTATAATTAATTTAAATATAAATTTTGAAATTTCGGGATTTTTTTCGGGTTCGGGTATACCCGATACCCAAAATTTTCAAATCTCACTACCCGACCCCGACCCCGATTTTTTTGGGTTTCCGGTACCCAAATACCCGTTCGGGCTCGGGTATTTTTGTCCCTACCTGAAAACCCGAACCCAAATTACCATCTCTATCTAAACATATACATTCACACCGGATGACATTCCCTATCTCAAACTCGATGTCTCAATCGTGTTCCAAAATTCAATTTCTATTAGTTTTATATTGTATTTTATAAAAATAAAAAATTACTATAACATACTAAATCATAATAGACATTTATAAGTAAAAATTGAACATTTTTAAAAATTATATACCCTAATTTTGAATTTATCAACTCTAATATAACTAATAAAAGTGAAATTAATTGCTAAAAAATAACTACAAACCCTAATTGGATAGGTGAACCCTTGAATATAATCATAAAATTAAATTAAATCATTATAAAATAAATTTATTGAAAAAAAGGTACTCCCTCCGTCCCGGAGATACACACATTTTTTCGGCACGATATTTAAGACGAGAGTATTTAATGTTAAGTGTATTGTGTATAGGGATGTAAGTTTATGTAATTAGTCATATTTAAAACTAGAGCATCATAGATGCATAAAAACATATTGATGTTTGATCTTAAATGAAAGATCATATTAAACATATAATTTTGTATAAAAAAATCATAATAATCGGAGAACAAACGAGCAAGTTATGATAATTTAAACTTTTACAGTTTAAATTTATACCGGCATACGTGCTGAGGGTGATGGATATTGAGATTTAATTAGTGAATGTGAAGTGTAATATGAGAATACTAATTGTTTCCCGATAAAGAAATGTGTTTATATCTATAAAACGAATAAAAATCGCGATTTGAGACACCAAGTTGGGAACAGAGAATCCCAAGTCCATTCACACTCTCAACCAACACATAAGTTCCAAGTCGGGAAAATTCCAATTGTAAAAAATAGACAAAAAAAAAATCGTATATTTCGACCGATAATTTCAAGTTCATGAAAAAAATTAAAAAAATTAAGTCTATGTATTCAATCGTGAAATTTAATTTATGAGAGCTTTTCTAATTTATTTTATATATTTGTATTAAATTTTTTAATAAATTTTAGATTCACTAGTTTAGTGCCCGTCGAAATTAGACGGGACTCATACTATATCGTAAAATTTTGAGTAAAATATATATTAAAAAGTATAGATATTTATTTAAAATGATAGTAATGTGACAATTTTAATTGTTAGGATTGAAATAATATTAGAAAAAGTGAATGAGAAGTAAAATTCATTGAAATGTATTTATTTTATATGTCAAACGACTCATTATTAAGAAAGGTTAAAATTTCTTGAAATGTATACCCGATTTAAACGTTAAGTGTACTCGTTTTGAATGTTCATCCGTTAATTTATTGTACATTGCAATATAGAAATAAATTGGCAATTGATATATTTTTCAAGTACTTATATTTTGTATAAATCATATTGGAAAAAATAGGTGAATATTATGTAAAATTCGTAGAAAAATTAAAATGAGACTAATGAAGTGGGACATATGTAATATTTATTTTTTATGTCAAACACAACGTTGATAAGGTAGTAATAGTTGAAAAGTTGTTAATCATTAAAATACAAAAATAAATCAATAGAGATAATATTTCAAAAATTATCTATTTTTCATATTAGCAAAAAATTTAATTAGGTCGGGAATATATGTCATTTCTCGAGTAGCTTAATTCAATTTAAATGTTAAGGCCGCATGTATGTTTGATGTGATTGAAAATAGGTCAATGAGGTTTTTCGGGCAGTTGTACTTATATAGATTATCAATTTGCGCGTTATTTGGGTGTCTGTTGTAGGAGACAGTGAAAGTTCATTAGGTTAAGGAGAGTTGTAATTTCTTAAGTAATAGTATCCGTTTTGAATGTGAATTTTGTGCGTTTTAATAGAAAAGGTGAAAGAGGCATTACATTTATTGAATATTCATATTTATTTCAAATGTCAAGTTAAATATTGTTTTAAACTCTTTTTATATGGGTTATCCTATTGATTCTATAAAAAATTCCAGTATGTTCTTGTATAAAATAGAGGAAATACCCCAAGTTACTTAATATCACATAAGAAAATTATTTTTTAACACAAATATAACATTATACAAAATCTACCTTTATTTTCTAAGGTGGGACTAAATTACCCTCCACCTTTTTAGTTATTATCATCTTCTCTCTCACATATCCCCATGATTTTCATTTTCATTCTCTCTCTCCCACCTCCTTCTCTCGACTCCCTCTCCATCTCCATCTTCTCTAAAAATTGTGGAAGGTGCTCCGAAACAAACGCCTCATCTCCCCTCCTTTTCTCCGCCCTGGCCTGCTACGGCCTCCGCACCTTCCGCCAGCTCTTCCTCGCCCCGCTCGATGACCTCCTCCGCTCCGCCGTCGCCGCGAACGATATCGCCGTCGATTACTCCGGTAACGCCTACTTGGCGAACGACGTCATCTTCAAAGTCAGCGAGCAAGGCGAGGCGACGGTGCTGTCCCGATCCAAAATCTTCAAATCCGAAGACGCGTGGAGGTTGAATCAGAAGTGGAGGGTAAAGATGAGAAAGTGTGGATTTCTCACCATTTTGTTCGTTTTGTTTTTTTTTTTTTTGATTGAATTCCATTTTTTCGCGTAGAGGATTGCAATAAGGGATTTGATTGTGTTCAGATTTTTTGATTAGGTTAGAATGAATGTTTGAGTTATGAAATTGAGGATTATTATAATTTTTTTATGTTAAATCATATGCCCAAAGTGATGCGGTAGTGGAAGAAGGTCGGTGGCCAGGATCTCTTTACTTGTTCTGCATTTTGATCTATATTCTATTTTTTTAATTGGTTGTATTGATGGGGACATGATTTTGTTCATTAATATGGAGTGCTCGATTTTTATTTGGCATTGTTGCCAAATAAAAATTAAATGTCAAATATTAAATGACAATTTTTCAAATGTGTTGGCAAGTTTTGTCAATTATTGCCAATAAATTATTAACTTATGCTAGATCTTATCAACTAATTGGCAATATTTCACAACTACACCAAATAATTACCAACTTCAGCATACGAAGTAATAATTTAAACAAAGAAAATGATTCTTAACACAGAATGCATGTACATAGATTTGTACATGCAAAGGAAGTATTAAGCAATAAATTTAAGCAATTTACACATAGTTGGCAAGTTTAGTCTGTGTTTGCCACCGGGTTGGCAAGTTTTCACAGATCTTGCAAATATTTAAGTTATGTTCATTACAGCCAACTAGCTGTTAAGATTTTCACAATCACACCAAATACTGTCATCTTTTGGTAAGCAATTCAATCAATAACTAAATGTGAATTACATATATTCTAAACATAAACGAGTCAATACTCACATATTGACAAATTATTGTTCTGAGCAAAAACATTATTTGATTGTTTATCAGTCAAACTCCCATAACAAACCAACAAACTAATTAATACCAAAAAATAAATGACAATTCTTGGCATGAGCCTGGTAAATTTCGACAGTTCTTGCCAACTAGTTAACAAGTTATGTTTCATCATTGCGAACTAATTGGCAAGATTTCACGACGACAACAAATATTACATTTTTAAAGGAAAGCAAAACAAAAAATAAATCATATATTTCCATAACCACATACTGTTCGCGCTACTGTTCGGGTTCTTCAACAGACTGGCCTGCATATATGGATTTATCGATGGAGAAATCTTCTCCTTCATCCCGTGACTGCTCTGGCTTGTCGCTCGTCTTGGCAAAATATTTTACAACCACACCAAAGATTATCAACTTCTGGTAAGAAAATTAAAACCAATCAATAAGTGTGAAACTAACACATAAGACAAAGACCATGAAAACTATTAAATGACAATTTTACCAATGCGTTGGCAAAATTTGTCAATTATTGCCAATAAATTGTTAACTTATGTTAGATCTTATCAACTAATTGGTAATATTTCACAACCACACCAAATATTACCAACTTTAGCATACGAACGAATAATTTAAACAAATGTTTGGCTTTGTTTCAGCAGCAGAGCTATAAACCATACCAAATATAAAAATCAAATGACAACAAACAATAAAGGACAACTTATAAGTTTTATAAGTTATTTTCAATTAATTACTGAAGTCATTACCAACTTATGTTCAGTCTTGCCAAGACATTGGTAATTTTTCACAAGCACATCAAATATTACCATTACTTGGTAAGTAAAACAAATTCCAATAAATGAATATTTAACATTTTCTTGTCAACGAGTTGATAAGATTTGTCAAAACAGAAGATAACATTTTCTTTTAAAGAAATCTATTGCCAAAACAGAAGATAAAGACATGAATAATCAATAAACGACAGCTCTAGTTGCCAATATTTGTCAGTTCTTGCCAATATATTTGGTTCAGTTATGTTCATGATTGCCAACTAAATGGCAAGGTTTGACAATCAAAACTGGTAAGCAAAACTACATTGAATCAATGTACATGTATCTTATTCTGGTAAGCAAAACTAACTTCTAATACAAAATCTTGCCAATAATTTGCTTTTTAATTCAAATCATATCAATTATTTGGTAATATATTTGTCTAACCAATTAATGGTTCAGTTCTTGGCAAGTTTTGTCAGTTCTTGCCAATTAATGGTTCAGTTATGTTCATTCTTGCCAACTAATTGGCAAGATTTGACAATCACACCAACTATTACCATATTCTGGTAAGCAAAACTACATTAAATCAATGTACATGTATCTCTTTCTCAAAAAACTAACTTCTAACACAAAATCTTGCCAATAATTTGCTGTTTAATGCAAATCATATCAATTATTTGGTAATATATTTGTCTAACCTCTACCACAAATAATTATCATAACCCCTTCATGAACAATTTCAGCATACTCATGAACAATTGCCACCCAAACCAAACAAACAAATCAATTAATTCTTAGCACCGGGGGTTGCAAGTTTTGTCAATTCTTGCCAAGTAATGGTTCAATTATGTTCATTCTTTTGCCAACTAATTAGCAAGATTTGACAATCACACCAATTTATTTTTTACAATGAATGTGTATCTCTTTCTGTAAAACCTAACTTATTAATTATTTTGGTAAGTTATTGTCTAATCCTTTGCAAAAACAGCTAGATCTGACCATAATCTTACAAGCAAATAAATCAATACAAAATACATACAATAAAACTCAATTTCACACGTTTTCTAACCAAAAATCTTGATTCGATAAACCATAAAACTTGCATTTTATGTCCTAAATTCAAAAAATGCAACCTCAAATCACTCGCATAAATCCTATAAACAATCTAAAGGAGTTTCTTAATTACAAAAAAGCCCTAAATAATACCTCAAACTCCGTAAACGGGTCGCCGCCGGGCTGTACTTGCTCCGGTTGCTCCATATCCAGCGACGCCGGATCTTCTGGTGGCTGTTCGTGCTGGACAACAGTGTCGCCTGTTGAATTTTGCCGCTACCTCTTCGATCGTCGCGGCACCATGTCAGCAACGGTAGTGTAGCGCTTTCAACGGCCGCTGAGGGCTACAGATTTCTGATCGTCGTCGTCAATGGAGAAGAACTTGGGAGGTGAAAAGCTTTCAAAATGAGAGAGTAGGGTTTCTGGGTAATGGGGGGGAGGGGAAATATTTTTGTGCGGTTCAATAATTGAAGAAAGGGTTGGAGAAAATTGGGGGGAAATTAGATAGTGGGAGGACATTTTAGTCTCAACATGTAAAAAATGGGTATATTTTGTATATTGTTATAGTTGTCTTATAATTTGTGTTTATTATCCCCACATAGGTATATTATTTCCCCTCTCTATAAAATATCTATAAATCAATTGGGAAAGTTATAAGTCAAAACAATCGGATTGAAACAATGCACATAAATCTTGAGCATTGAAAAGCTGCAGAATTAATGGATTTAAATGTCAAGCCGCCCGTTGATTATCGAAATACAAAAATAGGTCAAGAGAGATAATATTTCTGAAGTCACTCGTTATTTACATTAATAAAAAATTAGGTTAGAAAAATATGTCATTTCTTGAGTAGTTTAATTTAATTACAAAGAAGTAGTAGAATTTAATTTTTTTTCAAAGTTGTACTCGATTAAAATGTCATGTTGCCTGTTTTAGGAAAATATATTATTTCTCAAGTAGTTTAATTCAATTTAAATGTTAAGCAACCCGTTGTTCGATGTAATTAAAAATGGGTCAAGGACATGTTTTGGTAGTTGTACTCATTTTGAAATTGAGATTTTGATTAAGAAAATATATAGGTGTATATTCCAATTAAATTTTTAAGAATGATATTTTTAAATTTCTCATAAAAATTAAATAATATAGCAAATCAAATAAAAATTATTGAAAATGTTATGGGCTTGAATTAATGAATGTGTATGTTAGGATAATATTTGTATAGTACATTTAAACCTTACACTAAATTTTCAAAAAATTAAAAAAAAAATAGAAAATCAAATATTTTTTTAAAGTGTGGTGTATCTTTATATTGATTAATTTTTGGTGGAGTTTCATAAATAATCAAGAGGCTGTGACTTTTCTACCCACTATAGGATAGTTTGTACAATATTTATCACTAGGATAGTTTTTTAACAAAACTACCCAAATTTCAGGTGGTGAGACAAATATACCCTTATGACACATTTCTCTTTCCCCACCTACTTTTTTATCTCTTTCCAGATTTTGTCTCTTTGCAAAAAAAAAAAAAAAATCCGTTTTTTTCCTTTCTTTTTTGTTTTTCTAAATGCTAGAAAATACGAAATTTATATTTTTTACGAACAATAAGGAGGTACGAATTTGTTCAATTCGTACCATGTTTTGAATTGTTGAAATATTTTCTCCTACTGCTTTCAATGAGGTACGAAATGTGAAATTCGTACCAAAATCGAATAAGAATTTTACATTTACATAATTTTTATATAGTTATGTCATTAACTATAGGTACCATTTGTACCAAATATAGTATGAATTGCATAAGTGAGTATGAAGTTCTAGGTACGAATATGAGTCAATTCGTACCATTTACATATGATATATTATGAATTACGAGAAAAACAACAGAAAAACGAATTACGAATTACTATTACCTATGATATATGAAAACTACAAATTCATACCATCTATTTATCACGAAATGTGCAATTCGTACCATTTACCTATGACTAAACTTGTGCAAACCTATGACTAAACTTGTCTCTTTGCAGATTTTTTTTTTGTTTTTTGTTTTTCTAAATGTTAGAAAATATGAAATTTATATTTTTTTTATGAACAGTAAGGAGGTACGAATATGAGACATTTCGTACCAACAACAACTGCATATTACTAAATTCGAACCAAACTTAGATTCAAACCCTAAAATCGTACCAACTATAATCAATAGAAAGCATATTTCGTACCACACAATAGAATTACTAAAAACAAATGAAAAATAAGTTACGAACACCTATGATATATTACAAAATACGAATTTGTACCATCTATTTGTCAAAAGACAACAGAAAAACAAGAAAAACAAAAAAAAAACTGAAAGTTCAACCCTAAATTTGAACCAAACTTAGACCCAAACCATAAAATCGTACCAACTCAAAGTGTAATGGTACGATTTCTTATTTTCTAAATATAAACAGAAAGCATATTTCGTACCAACGATCAGTCTGAAGAAGCCTGAACGAAAGCATTTCGTACCATCGGTGCCGGCGTCGTCGAAAGCACGATGTTGGACGTCGGCGTGTGGAGCTTCGGCATGTCGTCGTTGCCGGCGAGAGGCTATGGAAGTATTTGAAGGCGGCGCCGGCATCGGAGGAGCCGCTGGAATCCTTGGAGTCGGCGGAGAGGCTGGGGGAGGACATAGTCTTCTCGGTTTTCCAACAGCCGCCGTTGATGGGAACATTGCGGAGGGCCCCGCCCTTGGCCGGCGGCGTGGAGGTGGCATCGGTGGTGAGGCTGCCGGCGAGAGGTTGTGGCAAGAGAGCATGGAGAGAGAGAGAGAGAGAGAGAGAGAGAGAGAGAGAGAGAGAGAGGTAGAGAGAACGTGTTCTTTTTTTCAAATTTTGAAATGGGGAGGTTGGTGGGAGGGGGAGAGAGAATACATATAAAACAAAAGTGAGGGGTATTTTAGCGCATACATGTGAAAATTGGATAGATTTGTTAAAAAACTATCCTAGTGATATATATTGTAAAAACTATTTAAGAGTGGGTAAAAATGAACATTTTCTCAATAATCAATGTGGGATAATAAATAAAAAAAAATATGTTTACTATCAGTTTTTCTCAATTTTATTATAGCTGTATCGTTTCATTGTTAATACTTACCTCTAACTCTTATTTGAACTTATTGGAAACACCCCTAAGTTCTCGATTGCTTAGAAATATGGAATAGCTAGCACTCCAGTTTGCATTTAAAATAAATTATATCATAGGATTTAAAAGATGTGGAATATCTTGAAATTCTATTAAGATATATGTTAATTAAATTAAAGTATTGATTAATTAGGTAAAATTATGAAAAATTAGCAAAATAATAATAAAAAATAAAGATTTAAAGTATTAATTAATTAGGAAATGCTCACCTGAGAGGACGGGATGTGAATTTACAATTATGCCCTTCCATTGGGAAAACTCGAGGCCTGATATCTTCTTATCTAACGGGTACTTATGCAACATGAAATCAACAATAAAAGAGGAATAAATCGGTCATTTTAATCAATGTTTTCAATCAACTGAAACTCTGTCATTTGTTAGGAGGAAATTTAACAATTTCATTTTCCTTTTTTTTTTTTTTTTTTTTTTTTTCCTCTTTACGTTAAATGTGTAATAGTGTAATGGTGTTGATTGAGCCAGTATTTGAAAGGGCAAAATACCATTAGCCATGAATAAGTATATCATGGAAAATTATTGTTCTCTAAAATAATAAGAGTAAGTGATTTTGAGATTACTGAATATATATAAATAAATGGGTCGTTGATTGTTTGAACTTTGAAGCAACACTTGATAAAATCATTTAGAAAATTGAGTAGAAAAAGATGTCCGATTAGATAGAACAATTTTTTTGCATTAAAATGTCCAAGCTAAATAAAGGCCAACGTTACACTTAAATTGTGTGCATAGAACTTTTAAAGTAATTATAGATATTTATTAGCTAAAATTATTAATTTAATAGCTTGCACATTGTTGATTGCTATGAATTGAAATTTTATAAATTAATTAAAGATATATATTATTATGAAATAATTAAAGATATACAGTATATCAAATAAAGATACATATCAATTAGATTAAATTATTGATTAATTAGCCAAAATTATGAGAATTTAGTAAAATAATCAAGAAAAATCATAGTTGATCGACTTTTATTTTGCTATTATATATAAACTAAACTGACCCAGCAAATTAACCAGGTGACTTAGCGCACCTGGCCACTGGGCTTCTCTCTTTAATGAGTGACCCAGGTTCGATTTCCTTTGGGAACGAATTTAAGGGAGCTTGAAGATATCTTGGAGTTTCTTGGGAGCTTGTTGTACTAACAATTAAATTAACATTTGTCCAATAAAAAAATAAAAAAAAACAAATTAAAAACAAATAATAATATATTCATGATATCATTATGATACGTATATAACTAGAAAAATGATGTTGCTCTTAGAATAGCATACGTTCAAGAAAATAAGATTCAAACTTCGGTTTGGTCTGAATACTTCAAACCTCTCTTACCCCCATCAGAGAGAGAGAGAGGAGACCAACACTTAGAAGCTGTTGGGCTGTTTTTGTTGGTTAATTTGTTCGGTCGGAGACACAATTTTTTGTTTCCGATTTCGGATCTTACTCTGCGGAAACCCAAAAGGGGCAAACGATTCCTACTCTCCAGTGATCTGATGGTAATGGATACTCTCTGTATACAAGAATTGTTGTGCTTTTTTGTAACGATTTTTGTTATTATTAATGCATTTGTGCATTCCATGTTTGTGGCTTAAAGATCTATGATCTTGATTTACTGTCTCATTAGACTGGTTCAGTGATCTCTGATGGTGATAATTAGCAATGTACTGAATATAAGGTTCCGACGATAATTATTTTGAGCGCTAGAGCATGATTGCTATTTGAACTTTGGTATAATTGAAAGTGCCAAGTGTGAGAATTGAGAGTAAATGATGATTGATTTTAATCTTTTATTGGAAGTGCTTTTATGAGGAATTTAACTGCTGAGATTAAGGGGATGCTCATCTACTTCTGGATGAATGAATTGTGGAACGGTCAAGCATTATGGATTGAATGGCTCCATGCATGATCCAACAGTATATTAGAAATGAGAGAAGCTGTTGGTGATTGATATCAAGATTCTCCGTTTTACTTTTGTATGGTCGATTTCTCGATATCTTTGTAGAGCTTGAAGGTCATTGCAACTCGGCCAGAATCAGTGTCGACAGCATTACCTCTAATTTATAGTTTTTGCCTACCGATTTCTTGTAGTGAAGTGGATCGTTTTTGTTGAGTCGTGTTTTACTGAGTTGAAGCCTTTTGTGTTGGCTATCATGGTATAACTTGTAATCTCAAGTTTCCAACTTCAGAATGATTTGGTCTTTATTCAAACTGGGGTTGGGTTTTTTACCAGCATTATACTTGCTAGGGATGAGTAGACATTAGATCCTAAGTTTCAAAGAGGCATGGTGAACTGTGTTCGTTCGGGGCCTTTGGTTGGGGTTTTAGATATGACTGGATATTATTTACAGCCTTGAAGAAGATTTAGGACTATTGATAGGAAATCTTGTATAATTTAGCCGACTTGTTTTTTAACTCCTTATATGTGAATTGCAAGTTGAATGCTGCTTATTGTATCTTCTTTACGTGACACTGATTTTTTTTAATTTTTTTTATTATTATTATTAATTTTGCTGTACATCGTATATAGTTCCAGGAAATATTTGATTTTGGTATTATTCAGTTCTTATTTGTACTCAGGAGTCTCTTTACTTGCAATGGTGATATATACTCATAAAAAAGCTAATCTACGAATTATGATATTTTCTGATAGTGATGAAAGGATAGTTTGATAGTTTATTAGATTATCCCTCCTGATTAAGAACTGATTATCGCATCCTGCTTAAATTATATGTATACCGGGCAGGATTTGATTTGGTCTTAAGATTATATTCTAGGAATCTTTTCTGCTAATGTCATGAAAAAACTGGTAACAAGAAATTACGTAGTTATACATTCTACTTTCTAATCATAGTTATACTTTTGGTTATTTTGTTTTCAGTCATTAAATGTTTCATCTCCATTCACTAACTTGGCTTCTTCTATCATGTGGATTTTGCAGGACTTTTTAATTATTCCAATTAGTTCTTTGCCTGCAACGAGTGCAGATCTTACACGTGGTCTTCTTACTTATTGTAACTTGTTCTAGAAGGTGTAGCACCTATCCGCATTGCTACTTCTGCTCTGAAGATGGTCTTCAGCAAGATTTCAGGATTATTTTCTCCTGGACTGAGTCGATTATCAGCACCTAAGGATTCTAATCTCTCTTACAAAATACCTGGGTTGCCTAATCCTGGTTCTCATACCAAACATGAGAAAAATAGTAGTTTGAGACCCTCATTTTCCCTTCAGGATTTGTCTACATATCGCCGAATTGATGTAGAAGAAGGAAATCTTAATGCTGGAGCAGAAATGAATTTAGGTCATGCATTGCCACCATATGCCTTTCAGAAAGAAAATGGAGCAACAAGTTTCTCGAAGGAGAAGTTACCACCAGCAAATTCATCCCGACGAAAGAAGTGGATTACAGTAATCTGTATTCTTATTGGATTATTTTTGGTCTCATGTCTTTCATTTAGTCTTCAATATCTTTACACGAACTGGTCTAGAGGAGCTACAAAGTTCTATGTTATCCTAGACTGTGGTAGCACCGGAACTCGTGTTTATGTATATCAGGCTTCTATTAATCACGAAAAGGATAATAATCTTCCTATATCACTAAAATCTCTGCCTGAATATTCCCAGATGAGCTCAGTTTCCCGGAGTGGAAACGCTTACAACAGAATGGAAACTGTGCCTGGATTTGACAAATTGGTGCATAATGTGTCTGGGTTGCAGGAAGCAATTAATCCTCTTATTGAATGGGCTGAGAAATTGATTCCAGCAAATTCACATAAGACTACTTCTCTCTTTCTTTATGCCACAGCTGGAGTTCGAAGGCTACCTACATCAGATTCTGAATGGCTGCTTAATAATGCTTATTTGATCCTGAATAATTCGCCTTTCTTGTGCAAAAAGGAATGGGTGAAGATTATTACAGGCGTGGAGGAAGCTTATTATGCATGGATAGCTTTAAATTATCACACTAAGGTCTTAGGATCCGTTCCTGAAACGGAAACATATGGTGCACTTGATTTGGGTGGTTCATCGCTTCAGGTTACTTTCGAAGGTAAACAAGGTGAACTTGATGAAACGAGCTTGAAACTAGGCATCGGCCCTGTTAACCATCAACTAAGCGCCTATTCTTTAGCTGGATATGGTCTCAATGATGCATTTGATAAATCTGTTGCTCATCTTCTTGAGAGGCTTCCTCACGTTAGTAGTGTAGATCTGATCAGTGGCAAAGTTGAAATTGATCATCCTTGTTTGCAGACTGGTTACAAAGAGCAATATATGTGCCGGCATTGTTCACTCGTAGAAGGAAATGCTGGAGTTCCAATTCATCTTATAGGAGCTCCGAACCGGGGTCAATGTAGTGCACTCGCCAAAGCTGCTGTGAATATTTCTGAATGGACAAACAGTAGCAGAGGAATCGACTGTGGGCTCCATCCTTGTGCTCTCACAGAGAATCAACCTCGCCCTCGTGGCAAATTCTATGCCATGTCAGGTTTCTATGTTGTGTACCGGTTCTTCAACTTGACTCCCGATTCTACTCTCGATGACGTATTAGAGAAAGGCCGCGAATTTTGTGATAAATCTTGGGTCGATGCTAAGAAAAGTGTTGTTCCTCAGCCTTTCATCGAGCAATACTGCTTCAGAGCTCCATACGTGGTGCTACTCTTGAGAGAAGGACTGCACATTCCTGATAGCCATGTGATAGTAGGTTCTGGAAGCATCACTTGGACACTTGGTGTTGCTCTGTTTGAAGGTGGAAAGGCGTTTCCGTATTCTGGAAAACCTCGAGGTCATGATATATTTCAAGTGAGGATAAACCCATATATTGTTGTAGTCTTTTGTTTGGCTTCACTGTTTCTCTTGGTTTGCCTTTCATCCTGTGTTGGTAACTCATCGAATTATCTCCGGAGGCGATATCTCCCACTTTTTAATAACCACAAAAGTGTGCAATCGACTTCAGTTCTCAATATTCCTTCTCCTTTCCAGTTTCAACACTGGAGTCGTCCTCTCAATATCGGTAAACTTCCTCTTATTTTGGCTTCTTCAATGGGTTAATTATGGCTTATGGCGTGAACTTTGACCCCTTGTAAACTTTACGGCATCTACTTCCATACTTTGGACTGTTGCACTTTATTACACGGGAGCTAATTTCTCATTCCATGATGTACAGTTGTGTACAATGATGCCACAAAGTGTACTGACGGTCCAAACTATAGTTCAGGCCATAAACTATAATTTTCCTTCTTGAAGTGTGATTCTATGTACGTTTACAAAAATACGCATGCTTTTATGTAATCTCTTGAGTTTGTTGTTTTCTTTTTCTCTTTTGCAGATGGAAGGGCAAAGGATCCGCTGAGTCCAGTTCCAAATCCTCAGCGGAACCCTTTTGGTGGTCGAGTCAGTCTTGATGGAGGCGGTGAGAAGTTCACGAAATCATCGTTGTACTCTTCATCAAGCAGCGTAGCACACAGCTATTCATCAGACAGCCTCGGAGAGCTCCAATTCGACAACACTAACCATGCGTGGACCCCACCCAACAGAGGCAAGACACGTCTCCAGAGCAGGAGATCCCAATCTCGAGAGGATCTCGTCTCCTCCATCTCCGAGGCGAACATGATGAAGCCCTGATGCCTGTTGCATTGAAATAAACCATCCCCTTTGGTAGATTCGATGGATCCCCAACCTCCCACGTGAACGCACAATCAAGGAAGCGAAAGTGAGAACGAATGCAGCTTCTCAGTGCATGTTCTTTTCTTACTGGGAATGAGAAGTGAGAGAGAGACTTAGGTGGTGTTAGAAGTGTGGAGATGTGAGTACAGATGGTTGTTGTTAGGTGATGCCAAATAACAGGATGTTTAGTGTCCAAATATAGAAGTAGAGGGTGGGTTGGGCAAATTTTGGGGAAGAGATGTCGGTGTATATTCATTTAAGGTTATACGTATAATGCTTTCTATAGATTCATTGACATGGCATCATTTTTTGGGGGTTCGTCAGCTATTGTAAAAACTCAAGCATTTTAGTATTGTTAGCATTCATGTATACGAATTTATATATGTATTCTTTTCATAACAGTGCCATTTTGGCATGCGCACTTTAATTGCGCATTCGTGAATTGCTACAAGAAATGCAGGATTTTGCTATGGAAAAGGCAGAAATTGTTTTCTGTTCTCCCTGTGTGCAGCGCTTAGAATGAGAACTGGTAGCTTTGGAAAGAGGAGGAACAAGACACACACACACACACACACAGTGAGTGTGTGAGGTGTGGCTACTGCAACTTCCACTTGCAGAAGAGCCGATGCACCGCCGGCGCTTACAAGAGGACATGTATGTCATTTCTTCTTTTGAAGATTACTATTTAAATTTGTATGGTGCTGTAGTTTTTGCTTGTTCTATATAGTATAAATTACGTTTGATCTTCTATGTTTCATGATTTATAATCCAGTGGATTTGAGCTGACTAGTTGCAGAAATTCGTTGTATGAGCTGCACTTAACTGTTGATTAGAAAACTACCGTTGATTTGTAGTAATTATTTGCTTCAAGGTAGGCTTGTCAATGGGCGAGTTTTACCCGGACCGTACCCGAAACTGCTCATTACCCATTAGTTTTAATGATGCGGTTTCAGTCCGGTTCCAGACCCGACCCAGTAAGATCCGTGACATGAGTGGTCTGGATCCGGACCGGCCCACTCATTTCGGGTCCGGTCTGACCCGGCCCGTCAAGTTTAGTTTTTTTTTTTTTTTTAAAGCATGGCAGCATGCTTCTGTTTACTGCAACACTAAGACTGAACCCCAAGTCAAATGAGACTGCGCAGCTGGCGTCGAGTATTATGTGCAGCCGCGACTTCTTGAAGGGGATGATACTAGGGTAATTTAACCGACATAACCAGAGCCACCGGCGGCGGCTCTCTGCCACCTCAAACCCCCATCGCCACCGCGCCACCGGAGTGGCAGTTTCCCGCCAGCGCCATCACCTTCTCCACGTGCCCGGCAGACGACGACTTCGGCGATCCATTCGTCCACCTAGGAGATCCGATGATCCACAGCATCGACGCGCCGCCGCCGCTGCCGCTGCCCGGATTCTTCCCCCGCTCCGACGTGATCAAAGCTAGCATCGCCGACGATGAGATAAAGAGACCTCCGAATATTTTCTTGAGGATGCTGCAGATCTCTCCCACGGCGAAGCTTCCTCTGCCGCTGCCGATGCCACTGGCGGCGTATGATTCACCGGCGGCTTCTCCGACGGGATTGAAGGGCGGGGCACCGATGTTATTAGCGAATGATCATACCTTAATTCCTCCGATTAGTTCCAAAGGTAATTGCTTGAAGGAAAGCAGCGAGGGGCGGCAGCGGCGAGGGCGAGTGGCGGCGGCGAGTGGCAGCGGCGACAAATGGAAGGGTACGCGAATGGTGTTATTTTGAGTTTTGATTTCAATTTTGAGTTTGCGTTCGGTGATTTTAAAGTAACGGGTTTGCAAATTATTGGTCCGGGTCCGGGTACGGGTATCATTTAAATTATATGGTCCGGGTCCGGTTCGGGTCCAAATTTTAATGGGTCGGTTCTAAATCCGAATCATAAGATTTTTGACGGGTCCGGTCCGGGTGAAACCCGCCCGTTGATAAGCCTACTGCAAGGATAGGTTCATAGTAATCTAGATAGATAAAATAGGTGGTGTTTCTTCTAGTTGATCGATGGAACTAAGGAAATTTGCAACATAATTCATTATTTTGGAAATATAACTTAGTTCTAGTTGATGCTTGCTGCACATTTCATTTGCTAATTTGATATAGACTCAACTAAGATTTTTCTCCTATTTGAAGTTGATGAAGAGGCATTTATGTATTTTTTGTAGTTTCAAGCTCATGAAGCTCAGTTCTCTGATTCATTTCAACAACATATTTTCTGTGGTAATGTGATCCTGTTGCCCAGTAAATCAAAATTTGTTTCTGATAACAACAGATTTTTTAAATGAAACTGAAAATCTTGGTGGTGATATTCAGGTGTCTATTTACATCCTTCCACCATTGCTATCTAATTCTTGGTTGAATATTGGAGTTTTCATACAAAATTTTCATTTGGGATCTAAAATAAGTCCGTATGAATTATTGTTGTTGCGGGCTTTATCTACTAATTCTAAAATGAAACTTTGGGAGTATGAAAAAAGTATTAAGAGTTGTGTAGATTGGCTTTTATGCGAAATTTCTATATCCAAGAGTTCAATTTTAGGGGATTTCACAATTAAAAGTTGTTGTTGGAGAACATGCATCTTGTTTAATTTGATTTTTTTTCAACTTGATTTGCTTCTATTGAATTATTGTTGTTCCATTTTGATTGTAATACCCTCTTCAATTTGAATGAATTCTACACTATAATGACCTTAGGTTCTAGGATCACAAGAACTATGTTGAAACATTGCTTGTTTTCGTGTTGAATTCCGCTTACAAAATTCATATTGTGCAGATCAGTTTCGAATATCAAAAAGTTGAAGGCAAAATATTAGATATATACTTAACTTTCTTATACTCCCTTCTGTCCCAAGCTATTTGAGGCGTTTCATAATTTTATACCCCACATTAAATCCAGTAGACGCATCAAGTAACTTGGAACCCACATAGTTTTTTAAATAGGCAGAATCGGTCACGAGCTCACAACTTCATTTTGGAAACGAGATGTGTGTGCAGCCTTGGCATTTTCCTTGTTACTTTCGTGGTGAATTATTGTGGGATTTCCACTAATTTGATGTGTGCTTTCATTTTCGATGAGTTGGCACAAGCTAGGTTGCATCGAAAAAGCCTCAAACATGAGAAAACACGAGTGTTGGAGAGGTGTGACGTGTGAGTAAGGCTGGTCGATGCATGGGACATCGATGCCGACACACTTTCGAGTGAAATTTTCCCCGTGAGTTCGACGGCGTGACAACTCCTCTCGTGATTAAGTCGAGTAATTAGTCACGATTTATTTTGATTAAATTTAATTGACAATAATAAGTGGACCTACGCAGTGGCCAAGGTTATTGGGCTTTATTATCTCTTTATTATTAGAGGCCCACATACAACCGAGTAGTACTTGTTTGGGGCACATTGCTGAGACTGAGAGGAAGTAAAATATCACTTCACCAATTACCAGCACAATTCTTCAATATTAACAAATTTTTACAGCTATAGTAAATTTACAGAGAAGCGGGTTGGAGAAGGAAGAAGGAGGAGGAGAAGGAAGAAGTGCACCATTTTTCATCCATTCCAATCCCTCAAAATTTAACACCAACTAACCAGGTAAGAAAATTCACTCTCATACGGTACCCCAAAGGCCAAACTACACATTCATCGATTATGGACCGTGCAAACCCTAGAAATACAACCGTCATTCCATGGTCGGATCTTCCGCCGGAACTTCTCCACAACGTCGGCAAACGCCTCTGTTCCGACATTGACACCCGCCGCTTCCGCTCCGTCTGCCATTCATGGCGCTCCTCCACGCCGCCGTACAAATTTCCAACTATCAAGCTCCCTTTCCCCTTCGACGCCACCAAAACTCCCGACCCCAAACACACCGGCGCCTACTTCACTCTCACTGAGAGGATTGTCTACCGCATCCAATTGCCACGCGGCAAAAGCCCTGATTTCTGGATTGTCAAGTTAGAAAGCGCCGGTGATGGCAAAATGCGGATTATAAATGTTGTGACGCACCGGAGAATCGCGAATCCTCCGGCAGTCGAGATGCCCAAGGTGGTGAACTTGCGGGATTTCGACATTTCAGAGGTCTGCAAGGCTTACGCACTCAGGTACGTGAATCCTTCGAAACCGGACGAGAGTGATGATTATTACGATTATAGACATGCTAAGAAAGTTGCATTTTCTGTCAACATCGAGAATGGCGAGTATGTTGTGATGGCGATCGACCTCCAAAGTAGGTTATGGCATATAACGTCAGGCGGCGAGAAATGGACTCGCTGCAATCCTCGATTCAATAATTTTCGAGCTAGGATATTCTATGATGTCACGAGCATCAATGGACAGCTACACGCGGCTGATGCCTTTGGAGGCATTTGGGGTTTTGATTCGAAGTTTCGGTGGTGGATAACAGGAGGTTACAAGGGCACGCTTCCTCTAAAAAGGCGTTTGGTAGAGTTGTGCAATGGAGAATTGGTTTTGGTTGAAGAGATGAGGAAAGCTCCTGAAGGCCCCTTATCTGTCAATTTCTTAGTTAAGCAGTCATTTGTAGATATCGGGATTTATGCACAAACTAAGGTTTTAAAGAAATGGCTGGATGTGAGAGCAATGCATGGTTGTATTATAGTTGTAGGTGATGACTGTTCCTTCTCTGTTCCCACCACCATGGAAAAACTCAAGGCAGCTCGAGTTTTTTACACGGATCGCTATGGCTTTTATCAACCAGAGTTTCCTCAGGTCGCTGACGAATATGCATGCTTCGAATGTGATTGCAGGGGGCATTTATGCTATTGCATGTACGGATTAGAAATTCAAGGAGTTGATGAGGTTAAGAATGGTGATGTTAAGCGTTTGTTTGAAGGATTCTATGGCCAAAATATTGGTGTCTGCGACTGTAGAACTGGTAAAACAGGGACAGCACTCACGTTTCCTGAGTATGCAAGCATATTTTGGCCTCCTCCTTCATGGCTCAGCCGCGGTTGATGCTTATCTTTGATTTTGGTAAGCATTTTAAAACTTTTGCAAATCATTAATCTATCTTGGTAGTTTTCGTAAAACTTTAATCTTGCTTCCTCTGCTCACTGATTGTAAGAAATGTGAATATTTTGAAGTAATATTGTCAATATATTGAAAAATGCTCTAGCCTTAAAGGTCCCAAGTTTGTCTGGTATATGTATTCATGAATCACCTGCTATAGCTTTTGATGCACTGATTTAAGCTTGTCATAAGGCCGAAATTTTTGTAATGGAGACATGGAGTAGGGTTGTTGAACTTTCGCCATTTCTCTCAACGTGCAGGGCTGGTGGGATCTTGTTCTTTGATCTTTGGCTTGTGCTCTGCTAATATTAGATCCCAACTTTACTTTATCGATCTAGGTAGTTCGTAAAACTTTAATCTTGCTTCCTCTGCTTATTGATTGTAAGAAATGTATATATTCTCGACTTAGTATTGTCAATATTTTGAAAAAACCTCTAGCCTTAAAGGTCTCTTGAGTTTGTCTGGTATGATATATTCATGAATCACGTACTCTAGCTTTTGATGTAACCAAATTTTTTGTAATGGAGTAGGAGGATTGAACTTTCTCCCCTTTTCTCTCAACATGCAGGGTTAGTATGAACTTGATCTTTGGCTTATGCTCTGCTAATACTAGATACCAACTTTACTATATCTATTTACGTAGTTCGTAAAAATCTGATCTTACTTCTCCTCATTGATTGTAAGAAATGTGCATATCTTGAATTAGTATTGTCAATATTTTGAAAACTGCTCTTAGCCTTAAAAGGTCTCGAGCTTGTCTGGTTTATATTCATGAATTACGTAGTTAGATTTTGATATACTGATTTAAGCTTGTCATGGAGCTGAACCTTTGTACTGGAATTGGGTTGTTGAACTATGAGTTCTTGTATTGGAGTTGGGTGATTCAACTTTCCTCTTTTCTCTAAATCTGCAGGATTAAGGATCTTGTTCTTTATTCTTCGTTTTATGCATTGCTTATAATAGAATGTTTTGTATCCATTTTTACTTTGAAGAGAAATAGGCAGAATCGACCATGAGCTCCCAACTTCGTTTTGGGAACGAGAGTGTGTGTGCAGCCTTTGCATTTTCCCTTTTATTTTCGTGGTGAATAATACTAAGGTTGAGAGGTGTGTGACTTCCCGTAATTTGGTGTGTGGTGAAATGTGAGCAGGGCCGGTCCTGTGCTTTGTGTGTTCTAGGTGAAAAAAAAAAAAAAACAAAGCCCTTGAGAAGCTGGAAAAAAAATATTGACAACTAATTTCTCTATATATTATACTCCGTATGTGTTTTAGTAGTTTATAAATAGCAAAATAATGTCTCAACCCAAAATTATAAAAACATCAAACTAAAAATTAATAAAATAAAATAAATAAAAATATTGGGCTCCCAAAATTTTAGTGCCCTAAACTTGTGCCTTTTGGGACTGCATATAAGTTTGGGCCTAGATATGAGTTGGGCATCAATGCCAACACAACTTCGGGCGAAAATTTCTATATGAGTTCTACTACATTTTGACAACTCTTCAATCCTCTCGTGGGTAGAACTCTCATTTTTATCCATCTTGATCTTTTTTTTTATTTAAATGAATCTATTATAATACGGAGTAATAAAATAAATTATGATAGTCGGAACGAGGGGAGTACAAGTTCATTGCGCTTTAACATCTCTATTATTATAGACTATGTTTATACACGACCTTTTCAATAGGTCGTCCACAAACGACAAAGCAATTCATGAAAAAAGAATTTCATAATTGTATTAAATCCCATAACCCGGTCAGCCGAACGACCAAAGTCACCCAACTCTCAAAATAGGTTATCAAATCATGTTTTGCCACTTGGCAAGTTATAATCGGTCCGATTTTCTATAAATAGACACCAATAATGTTATACTTTGAATTACAAAAAAAATCTCTATTTTCTTATCTTTTTTTCTATTATTTGATATTTTATTTGGAAATTATAATTTACAATTTTTGTGAATACAAATCCAAATGAGCCAAATAATTTCTCAAACTCTCAAAATTATCCAAACTCTCAAGATAATCCAAAGTCACAATATTATCCAAACTTGGAAAATTATCCAAGCTCCTAAAGTTATCCAAACTTTTATTTTCTTATTCTATTTGAAGCTTTGAAAAACATAACTAAAAAAATTAATTTTTTTGGCATAATACATATGTATAGTTTTATAATTTTAAATATAATTAAAGTTAATTATATAAAATACATAATATAATATATAACCCGTTTTAAATATAATTAAAGTTAATTATATAAAATACATAATATAAAAAATTATATTTTAAATTAGATTGGGTCATTAATAAAATATATACCCCATACTTATGTAGGTTGTGAAAACGAGTTGAGTTGTAGATTAGGTAGGTATAATATCCTACGGAGTACTTGTTTGGGGGGCACGTTTAGAGGAAGTAAAATATCAAGACTTTACCAGCACAATTCAGATAAACAAATTCTTACAGCTAAAGTACTGTAAATGTACAGAGAAGCGGGTGGAGATTGGAGAAGGAAGAAGTGCACCATTTTCAATTTTCATACATTTCAATCCATCAAAATTTAACAAGGTAAGTAAATACACTCTCATACCCCAAACTACACACATTCATCAATTATGGACCGTCCAAACCCTAGAAATAGAGTCGTCCTTCCATGGTCGGATCTTCCATGCGGATTATATATATAAGTGTTAGATATATACGGAAGTTTGCCTTTACTTATTTGAATCTCATTCACTTGAGTGGTTAGTTGTGTGATCTGTGTACCCAAACAGCCTAATGCAGTTTGTGTATCTTGTTGGAACGATTATTAACTTTGAGCAAGACTTTTTTGGACTATTTCACTCAAATCTGATTCTGGGCGGTGGTCGCCGGTCGGTAAGGGCATATTTCCTGACTGACGACTGATTTTCCCATCCCGAATATGATTGGTTCTAATTCCTCATATGTACATTTCTAGAGCCAAAACATGTTTGTTCAGTTCGAGCTACAACCAGTCCCCTAACAAAAGAAGTCAGAGCATCAATTTTGTCGTCCACTTTCAATTCATTTGTTGCTTTGGCTCTTTTAACAGGCTCATACCAATCATCGTCCTCGTCTTCATATTGTTGGTCATTGGAAACCATATCAATAATGAGCTGCCTTGCTTCATTCAACGTTTTGTTCATTAATGTTCCTCCACAAGAAGCATCAACGATTTTCCTATCAAAAGAAGACAAATCATAGTAAAAATAATTAGTAAGCAACTGATATTCAGAAAAACCGTGGTTTGGACATTTACGACAAAGTTGTTGGAATTTCTCCCAATATCCAACTAAACTTTCCCCTCTCTTTTGTGTAATGCTACTAATAGCCATTTGTAAATTATCAGCTCTAGATTCGAGAAAAAATTTACGCAAAAATTATTCTTCCAACTCGTTCCAAGAATTGATAGAACTAGGAGGGAGATCAAACAGCCACTCTCGAGCCCTTCCCTGCAAGGTATGAGAAAAAGCTAGTAATCTCAAATTATCATCAGTAAAACCTTGCGTAAAGTAGACCACACTAAATTGAATTATGCAAGATGCTTATGTGCACTCTCTCCAGGTCGATCACCAAACTTAGGAAGTAATTGGATAAAGCTCGCCTTGATTTCGGAGTTCTCATTAATTGTTGGCAAAATAATGCACAACGGTCGATTGCTCCTTAGATGACCTAACTCCTTAATCACCCGATCTTCTAGCTTTGGACCTTGTTCCTCGTTGTTCACCATATTATTTACAATAATCTATAAAAAAAATAGCAAAAATTAAATATAAAAAAATACAAGTTGAAAATTCAGAAAAATACTACTTAAAACCAATCCCCAGCAACGGCGCAAAAATTTGATGCGTCGTTTTATACCAAAAATAAATCCGACTTTTCGGTTGATATGCCCATACTACTCAGATAGTGGTAAGCAAGATTGTCTCCCAAAGGAGACGCGAGATTTCTTCCAAATTTCCAACTGCAAAAATATGGATTTTTATTAAACTAATTACAAAATTAAATCAGAAAAATAAATAAACAAAGAAATTAAAAGACATTTTGATTTTTGGGTTAAGCAAATTAAAAGACGATTCCGGCAGCAGACAAGTGTCACCCTAGCTCGATTATTATGATCCTCGATGCAAAGATGACTCTAATTTAATTCAAACAAACTAGTTATGACCACCGAAGATGCTTCTGACGCGATCTTATTTCTCCATAAATTCTCGATAACCAAGAAGACGCTTCACCAGTTATTTCCCTAATCGAATGACAACCGTAAGAGACGCTCTGTAGATTTAATGAGCCTACAACATTAAAAACTAGAGAAACCCGATTCAAAACCGATAAACTCTGACGCAGGATAATCGAATTCAGACTACTATTCCCTTGACTTAAACAAGTCAATTTACCACTAATTAAATCTGACCACGATTACGTACGGCCGATTCAATTGGCTATAAATATTGCGCACTACCTAGTAGCATGAAACAATTCATAAAAATAAACACATAGAATAATGGATGTGTGCATATAAATCAAAGTATAAAAACTGATTAAATCTCACAGAATAATCATGCTAGAGCTTTCTTGTCTTTGCCGGAATAAAGAAATTTAACTAATACTCAATACACAAAATTAAAACAAAAGTAACAAACGAAATAATAAAAATAAGAAGGATGGCGTGAGTTTTGTTCCCAGCCGTTGCTTTCTTCCAAAGTTCAATACGTGAGTCCTCTTCTCTCTAATTCTAATCCTATTTAGAATAAGGAGATAAAATCTCAAAACCTAATCTATCTAGAAAAGAAATAAATTAATAATACCTAATAATGTTTAAAAAGTATATGACAAAAACTTGTGTCAGCCGGAGGCACCGTGCGGCCGGGCCCAAAGTGCCAATCTTTATACAGAAAAGTGTCAATCTATATGAATAAAAGTGCCAATCTTTAACATAATTATTTTATGAATAAAATGACAATTTTTAAAAGTGCCAATCTTTATACAGAAAAGTGCCAATATATATGAATAAAAGTGCCATTGTTTTAGCCCGGCCGCACGGTGCCTCCGGCTGACCCAAGTGTGTCCCAAAGTATATTAGCTAAATAATATACTAAAAACACTATTACATTAATTAATCCCATAAGGAATTAATTAATAGCCTTCTAGATGCTGAAAATCCCGAACTTCTTTTATTTTCACTCAGCTTCAATACTTCATAGGCGGTATGAGCAGGCCGCTTGATTCTTGTTCAGTTCAACATATCCTGAAAATTCCTATCTTCACTAAATCCATCCAAAAGTCTGCAAATTCTTGAACATCTGATCATTTCCCTACAAAACCCATCAAATTCATATTTATTCCCAAATAAAGAATATTTATTCAAGATTAAGACCAAAATGCACTAGAGATTCCATAAAATATATAGAGAAATTATGCCCAATCAAGGAGTATAAATTTGTTTATACCACTTTATACCTCGTTTACTTAGATTTATAAAAAATCTGATTAGGTCGTATAAAATCTCGGTCATCCCGATATTTCTCGATATCCTTTACGATGGTATAATATAATGTTATACCACGATTATTATTATTATTATTATTATTATTATTATTATTATTATTATTATTATTTTTTATTATTATTATTTTTTTGTTTTTGATTATTATTATTATTATTATTATTATTATTATTGAACCCCTTTCTTAAGTGGTAAAATGAGGTATAAAATTATGTCTTAAAAGGGGGTAGATTTTATATGTTGATTTAAAAACAGGGTATTTAAAATTTTCACCCTTATAATATTCTCCTCTATTCCTTTACATAGTTGTATAAAAATTAAACGCACCCCAAGAGTAGGGCCATTGCTACATGGATGAAAATTAAATTCTAGTTTAAAAAATTAACCAAAATGATAAAACTTAAACTTTAATTGGGGAACTAAGCCATAGACATAAATCTAAATCTTGAATCCTAGTTGAAAATCTAAACACTAAATCCTAGTTGGGGAAACTAAACCCTAGATGAAAATCTAAACCCTAAATCCTAGTTGGAAAAACTAAACCCTAGGGGGTGAAAATTAAACTCTAACCGAAAAAATTAAACCTTAGTCAGTAAAACTAAATTATACTAAACCTCGCTAATAGGAAAACTTATTTATAGGAGTGATACTTTACTTTGAACATTTTTTCATGATGAATATTTTTCGAGATGGTGACCATTGGACAATGGATGCAAAAGGTTAAAAAAGGTTTGGCTATAGATGATTTTTGGAAAAAAAATGCAATTAAAATCGTTAACTTTGTCTGACAAATTATGAAAATCGTCAACTTTCAATTTTCTCTCATAAATCGTTAAGTTTTTAAGTTGTTCGATTTCCCCCTAATTTCTAATTTTGCCCAAATCGAAACTAACATGGCTTATGAAGTAGCAGCCGGGAATCTGAGCTGCATTTTTCCGACCGGCGAACTAAACGACGCTATTTTAACTAAAGGAAACGACGTCGTTT
The DNA here is from genome assembly GCA_001642375.2 of Mentha longifolia. Classification (NCBI taxonomy): domain Eukaryota; kingdom Viridiplantae; phylum Streptophyta; class Magnoliopsida; order Lamiales; family Lamiaceae; genus Mentha; species Mentha longifolia. The sequence continues at coordinate 14,417,646 of CM038117.1, forward strand.
CTTCTATTTAATTCGGCCCTACCAAACCCTATTAAATTGGGTGAAAAAACTGCAAACGCTATACCTAAAACAACTTCCGCAAATCAAAATTTTCCCATTCTTCTCTCGATTCTTCTCATAAATGGCGTCGTCCTTGATGATGAGCGATGATTCGAGCAGCTCTTTTAATTTCTATGGTTATGGATTCGCGTGTGGGTGCAATCTTAGGGTCAAAACCTGCTAAATTTCACAGAAAGTTGGGACCACATCGGCCCCCTTCTCCTCAATTTTCATCTTCACTCGCGTCTTCACTCAGGGAATCGCGCCGTCAGCCTTCCTTGTCTCCTATCTCGGAAGATTTCCAGTTAATCGGTACAAATGATTCGGTGGAATGACTTCAATTTTCTCTGAGAACTTGTACAGAAGCGAGGAGTTTGCGTGGGTGAAGTTTGTTGTGGTCGTTTCTTCCATATCCTAAATGACTTCATTTGATCCATAACTGAAACGTCGTCGTTTTGTTTATATAAACGTTTTTATTTAAAAGAAATTTCAACGTGGAATATAAATTTGCCATGAAGTAGTGCCATGTCAGCTTCGGCTTCGCCGGAACCCTAATCGGTTGGGAACGATTTTTCTCTTCTGCCTTCAACCATGACACGCCTTTGACTAAGTCTTCCAAGCAGCCACGTTAAACTTCAAATAAATCTCTTCCTTGAATATAGCTAGGTATGAGTTGTATATTGGGCTGTAGATGGAATAGCCCAATTCTTCCTTAGATCAGCTCAATCTTCTCTTTAACCTAAACAGCCCAATACTAATCCAAAAATCTGAAAGGCTCAATGTGTTATGGCTACTGCAGAATTGAAGAAGTTTGGAGTTTTGGGGAAGAAAGGGAAGAAACGGGAAATCAGGGCTCAAATGGGTGAAGAAAGAGGGGTTTGACCGATTTGATGATGCAAAGTTGAAAGGATCTGATCCATACACGTGTCCAACATCAGAGCCATGACTTGGAAGACTAAAGTTGTTGTTTGCCTTTTAATTTAGGAAACCACGTTTATTACTTTATGTTATTTGCTTGTTTTCCAAGCTAGGCGATTGTTGGGGAGATATTTTAGTAGCTTTGCAGAATGAAAATTATTATGGAATAAAATAATTTTTCTCTCACCTCCTTTCCTTCTCTCTCTCTACTCTTTCTCTCTTTCCCTATTTCTGTTCCATTGTTCCATTGATTTGCAGTTACCCAATATACAGAAATTATATACATACTACCTATTATCCATCTAATACTACCGGCGCCCACTACACAATGCTGCCTCCAAACCGAAAGTCCCAACACATCAGAGGCGACTTGGTCTTCGACCGTCGCCAAAGCCCATCGAATATAAGGCCCAAAATGTATCCCCCTTAATCCAGCTTTTCTCTTGAATTAAACCTGCACAAAATAAACTAGATATACAAGTGAAGAAAGACAAAACTTAGAAGATGGAATCTACAACATATCTAACACTTATATATATATGTAGTGTTATTTTAAGACCTCTACGTTAGTGCGTTGCATAGATATACATATACGTCACCAAAATTATTAGTATGTTACATAAAGGAAAGACTCTTCAATAATGAATAAATAGCATATATAATATGATAATCACCTTGTACTAAGGCACTATTCTTGGATTCCAACTCTCAACGAAGCAGTTATACACAAAATTGTAGAAATGAATGTGAAAATCCAGCCATGGAAGTGAAGATGTGTGAATTCCAGAGCTAATCTTTAATAATTGAAGTTCAAGAAGAAAAAAAAAAAAAAGTGGTACTAAGATAAAATATCTAAATTGACATTACTGATACAAAAGTAAGAGTAGAAAATATTGTGAGAAAATAGTAACTTTGGATATATATATATAGAGAGGTAAAAAACATAATTGGGCTCCAAGTTTCAACTGAATTTAATTCAATTAATATTTGGTCTCTAAGTTTCAAATTGCCATGCTTTAATTATATCTTGTAAACCAAGTTTCACATTTTCTATAGATTAGCTACATAAATTTTATAGGTAGGCTGGTAGCTAGTAGCTACTATATTTTTGGGCGGGAATGTACGTGTGAAAAATGTGCTTTACTGTGTGTGACACTACTTTGCTTATATATATATAAAGTAAATAAAGTAAAATTATAGAGAAGCGGGTGGAGAAGAGGGTAGGAGAGGAAGAAATGCACCATTTTGATCCATTCCAATCCATCAAAATTTAAAACCAATTAACCAGGTAACAAAATTCACTCTCATACATACCCCAAACTACACATCCATCAATTATGGGCCGTGCAAACTGATAGGATACGACCTAGCTCCTAGGCCCAAGCATCAAACCCAATATAATTGGGCCCCGACAGTTAAGCTCGGCCCACGCAGCTCGGCCCAACTAAAGAAACTTCTTCACCAAGGCAACTCCTACATAGACTACAATTCAAGCTCCAAGAGAGATATAGAAGCTCGGTGTTTATCCACAAAGGAGAAGATCAAGCCAAATGAGTCCTAATAGGAGAAGACTTTGTATCATAGTCAAACTCCATGTAATTACCTATAAATAGGGGTTTAGAATAGATTGAGAGGGGGTGAACAATCTTGTAATCACTACTCATACAATCAATAAAGATCTATAATATTTCCGCCCGTGGACGTAGATCTATTCCAATAGATCGAACCACATAAATCCCTTTGTGTTTCGTTTGCTTTCGTGTTCATTAATTTCTTGTCTACGTGCATTAATTACCTTACGAAAATAAGTTCGATCACTGGCGCCGTCTGTGGGAAACGAAAATTTGTAATTTTCGATCAAAATTTTTCGAGGTAATCTACAGCCATGACAAGAAGACGAACGCGATCCCCCCAAACGCAAAATCGTGATTTGTTCAGAGCAGCTTATGTTATTCAACAATTCCGGGCTGAAATCACCACCAAATCGGACGAAACTACCCGAAAACATATTCTACTCGTCGAGAGGATTCCAACGGTAGGTTGCCCGTCGATAACCGATCACCGGTGTGGCGGGAATCGCGTCTGGAAGTTCGTGCTGCTGCACGACTCGCGAAATCGGATTTGTTCGGAGTAGCTTCTGTTATTCAACGATTCCGGACTGAAATCACCACCAAATCAGACGAAACCACCCGGAAACATGTTCTACTCGTCGAGAGGATTCCAACGGTAGGTTGCCCGTCGAAAACCGGTCAACGGTGTGGCGGGAATCACGTCTGGAAGTTCGTGCTGCTGCAAGACTCGCGAAATCACGATTCATTCGGAGCAGCTTCTGTTATTCGCCAATTCCGGGCTGAAATCACCACCAAATTGGACAAAACCACCCGGAAACATGTTCTACTCGTCGAGAGGATTCCAACGGTAGGTTGCCCGTCGAAAACCGATCACCGGTGTGGCGGGAATCGCGTCTGGAAGTTCGTGCTGCTGCACGACTCGCGAAATCATGATTCGTTCGGAGCAGCTTCTGTTATTTGCCAATTCCGGACTGAAATCACCACCAAATCGGATGAAACCACCCGGAAACATGCTCTACTCGTCGAGAGGATTCCAACACGATCAATCGCTGCCGCTACCGCCGCCGCTGCGGCCGCCAACAAGGAAAAGAATATTCAGCAAACCGGATAAGGTCTGCCAGCAAATCCACCGGTTCAGGAAGCCGAAATCCACAAAGGCGAGGCAAGACAGGCGCAAGATCTAAACCCGGCAACATACCGGCTATCTAGGAAGGAACACCGGACGGACACGTTGAACATGTTGGATAAGCATAGCAAGACTTTCTCCAGCTCGCCAAAAACAACACAACGCTCAGCCGTGAAAAAGGACAACCCTCACGCAAAGATGGTGGAGAGCACGAAGCTTACCTCCGGATCACAGCATCGGCAAAAGTCCCCTAACGTCAAGATCGTAGACGCACGGGATGCCGGGATCCGCCAACGGGGCCACCATCGCATCCCACCTCGCTGTAACACCATCTCACCTCGGCGCGATGAGGACAATTACCTCGCACTACGAAGCCATTATGGATCATAGCAGATCGGTTTGCAAGAGCCGACAAAGCTGATAGGTGCAAGCGCGAAGCCGATAAGGCCGAACTATCGGATCGGAAGGAGGATCAGAACGACCGAGGCCAAAGTCGGCAAAGTGCCTTCGACAGGCTCCAGCGTGCACCCCTGAAATCCAGACTCGTACCTCATCAAAATCAGGAACGAAGTCAATTCACCCCGTTGACGAAGCCGAGGAGACAGGTCCATTCTCAAGGCCGAGGCCGACCGAAGTCTCTCGAAGTCAAACTCCTAAATACTGACGAAGCCGAGGAGACAGGTCCACTCTCAAGGCCGAGGCCGACCGAAGTCTCTCGAAGTCGAACTCCTAAATACTGACGAAGCCGAGGAGACAGGTCCACTCTCAAGGCCGAGGCCGACCGAAGTCCCTCGAAGTCAAACTCCTAAATACTGATGAAGCCGAGGAGACAGGTCCACTCTCAAGGCCGAGGCCGACCGAAGTCCCTCGAAGTCAAACTCCTAAGTACTGACGAAGCCGAGGAGACAGGTCCACTCTCAAGGCCGAGGCCGACCGAAGTCCCTCGAAGTCAAACTTCTAAGTACTGACGAAGCCGAGGAGACAGGTCCACTCTCAAGGCCGAGGCCGACCGAAGTCCCTCGAAGTCAAACTCCTAAGTACTGACGAACCCGAGGAGACAGGTCCATTCTCAAGGCCGAGGCCGACCGAAGTCTCTCGAAGTCAAACTCCTAAGTACTGATGAAGCCGAGGAGACAGGTCCACTCTCAAGGCCGAGGCCGACCGAAGTCTCTCGAAGTCAAACTCCTAAGTACTGACGAAGTCGAGGAGACAGGTCCACTCTCAAAGCTGAGGCCCGAAGTCCTCAAACGGACAAGCCCTCATATACACGAAGTCCACTCTCAAAGCTGAGGCCCGAAGTCCTAAAACGACCGTACCGAATTGAAGAAGTCCTCGGCAAAGGGTCGTACAAGCTTGCCCACTTATCCGGTAAGCCAATACCCCGTGCACGGCACATTACTCATTTAAAGAGATACCTTGCACAAATGGTTGAGAGTAATGTCCAAGTTCATATAGTTCATTTAGGTCATTTAGGTCGTCTTTTTAGGGTCTTGCATACATCTTGCATTTGCATACATCTTGCACATCTCTCTCTACTCCACTTATGCATACTATCTCGACAAATAGGGAATGTAAAGCCATATTTAAAGCCAAACTTCGTCGAAATCCAATTTCCGAAGTGAGCTATTTAAAGCCAAACTTCGTCGAAATCCAATTTCCGAAGTGAGCTATTTAAAGCCAAACTTCGTCGAAATCTAATTTCCGAAGTGAGCTATTTAAAGCCAAACTTTGTCGAAATCCAATTTCCGAAGTGAGCTAGTAAAACCCTGACGAGGGTACTTAATAAACTCCATAATAGGAGTAAAATTAAAACGCGCTTATTGACCTAACCTCGGTTAAAAACAAAGATACGACCTTTGTTTAAAACGGAGAAGAGCCTAAACCTCGTCTGAAGACGAGGTCATGCTAATTAAAGCCTAAACTTCGTCTTTGACGAAGTCGTGCTGTTCAACGCATTCCAACTTCGTCGAAATCCAATTTCCGAAGGGGCAATGCAAATTTTATACCCACCTCGTCTTAATGAGGTGGCAAGCATTCCGACTTCGTTGAAATCCAATTTCCGAAGGTGCAATGCAAATCTTATACCCACCTCGTCTTAACGAGGTGGCAAGCATTCCGACTTCGTCGAAATCCAATTTCCGAAGGTGCAATGCAAATTTAATACCCACCTCGTCTTAACGAGGTGGCAAGCATTCTGACTTCGTCAAAATCTAATTTCCGAAGGAGCAATGCAAACACCTCGTCTTAACGAGGTGGCAAGCATTCCGACTTCGTTGAAATCCGATTTCTGAAGGGGCAATGCAAATATTATACCTACCTCGTCTTAACGAGGTGGCAAGCATTCTGACTTCGTCGAAATCCGATTTCTGAAGGGGCAATGCAAATATTATACCTACCTCGTCTTAACGAGGTGGCAAGCATTCTGACTTCGTCGAAATCCGATTTCCAAAGGGGCAATACAAATATTATACCTACCTCGTCTTAACGAGGTGGCAAGCATTCCGACTTCGTCGAAATCCGATTTCCGAATGGGCAATGCAAATTTTATACCCACCTCATCTTAACGAGGTGGCAAGCATTCCGACTTCGTCGAAATCCAATTTCCGAAGGTGCAATGCAAATTTAATACCCACCTCGTCTTAACGAGGTGGCAAGCATCCCGACTTCGTCAAAATCTAATTTCCGAAGGAGCAATGCAAACACCTCGTCTTAACGAGGTGGCAAGCATTCCGACTTCGTTGAAATCCGATTTCTGAAGGGGCAATGCAAATATTATACCTACCTCGTCTTAACGAGGTGGCAAGCATTCTGACTTCGTCGAAATCCGATTTCTGAAGGGGCAATGCAAATATTATACCTACCTCGTCTTAACGAGGTGGCAAGCATTCTGACTTCGTCGAAATCCGATTTCCAAAGGGGCAATACAAATATTATACCTACCTCGTCTTAACGAGGTGGCAAGCATTCCGACTTCGTCGAAATCCGATTTCCGAATGGGCAATGCAAATTTTATACCCACCTCATCTTAACGAGGTGGCAAGCATTCCGACTTCGTCGAAATCCGATTTCCGAAGGGGCAATGCAAATATTATACCCACCTCATCTTAACGAGGTGGCAAACATTCCGACTTCGTCGAAATCCGATTTTCGAAGGGGCAATGCAAATTTTATACCCACCTCGTCTTAACGAGGTGGCAAGCATTCTGACTTCGTCGAAATCCGATTTCCGAAGGGGCAATGCAAATATTATACCCACCTCGTCTTAACGAGGTGACAAGCATTCCGACTTCGTCGAAATCCGATTTCCGAAGGGGCAATGCAAATTTCTTACCGACTTTATCTTAACAACACGGTATTATTTCTCCCTCATCTTAACGAGGTGGTATTATTTCTCCCTCATCTTAACGAGGTGGTATTATTTCTCCCTCGTCTTAACGAGGCGGTATTATTTCTCTCTCGTCTTAACGAGGCGATATTACTTCTCCCTAGTCTTAACGAGGCGGTATTATTTCTCCCTCGTCTTAACGAGGCGGTATTATTTCTCCCTCGTCTTAACGAGGCGGTATTACTTCTCCCTCGTCTTAACGAGACGGTATTACTTCTCCCTCATCTTAACGAGGCGATATTATTTTTCCTCGTCTTAACGAGGCGGTATTACTTCTTTCTCGTCTTAACAAGGTGGTACACGATTGACTTTGTCAATTTATTTTTCGACGGGGCAATGTACTTTTCTTCGACCTCGTCTTAACGAGGCGGCACGCGATTGACTTCATCAATTCTACTTTTGACGGGGCAATGTACTTTAGACCACTCCTACCTCAACTATTTCCCCTACGTCACACCCTCGCTTCTACATCTTTTTGGGGGGGGATGTGATAGGATACGGCCTAGTTCCTAGGCCCAGGCATCAGGCCCAATATAATTGGGCCCCGACAGTTAAGCTCGGCCCACGCAGCTCGGCCCAACTAAAGAAACTTCTTCACCAAGGCAACTCCTACATAGACTACAATTCAAGCTCCAAGAGAAATATAGAAGCTCGGTGTTTATCCACAAAGGAGAAGATCAAGCCAAAGGAGTCCTAATAGGAGAAGACTTTGTATCATAGTCAAACTCCATGTAATTACCTATAAATAGGGGTTTAGAATAGATTGAGAGGGGGAGAACAATCTTGTAATCACTACTCATACAATCAATAAAGATCTATAATATTTCCGCCCGTGGACGTAGATCTATTCCAATAGATCGAACCACGTAAATCCCTTTGTGTTTCATTTGCTTTCGTGTTCATTAATTTCTTGTCTACGTGCATTAATTACCTTACGAAAATAAGTTCGATCACAAACCCTAGACATAGAATCGTCATTCCATGGTCGGATCTTCCGCCGGAACTTCTTCACAACATCTGCAAACGCCTCGGTTCCGACATTGACACCCGCCGATTCCGCGCCGTCTGCCATTCATGGCGCTCCTCCACGCCGCCCTACCAATTTCCAACTATCAAGCTCCCTTTCCCCTTCGACGCCACCAAAACTCCTGACCCCAAACACACCGGCGCCTACTTCACTCTCACCGAAAGGATTGTCTACCGCATCCAATTGCCACGCGGCAAAAGCCCTGATTTCTGGATTGTCAAGTTGGAGAGCGCTGGTCATGGCAAAATGCGGATTATAAATCCGGTAACGCACCGGAAAATCGAGATTCCTCCCACAGTCGAGATGCCCAAGGTGCTGAACTTGCAGGATTTCGACATTTCAGAGGTCTGCAAGGCTTACGCACTCAGGTACGTGAATCCTTCGAAACCGGATGAGAGTGATGATTATTACGATTATAGACATGCTAAGAAAGTTGCATTTTCTGCCAACGTCGACAATGGCGAGTATGTTATGATGGCGATTGACCTAAAGTGTAGGTTATGGCATATAATGACAGGCGGCGAGAAATGGACTCTCGACAATCCTCGATTCAATAAAGTAACAACTGGGATGTTCTATGATGTCACGAGCATCAATGGACAGTTACACGCGGCTGATGCCTCTGGAGGCATTTTGTGTTTCGATTCGAAGTTTCGGTGGTGGAGAACAGCTCGTTACATGGGCGATCTTGCTCTAAAAAGGCGTTTGGTAGAGTTGTGCAATGGAGAACTGGTTTTGGTTGAAGAGATGAGGAAAGGTCCAGAAGGCGGCCCCTTATCTGGCAGTTTCTTCACTAGGCAGTCATTTGTAGATATTGGGATTTATGCACAAACTAAGGTTTTAAAGAAATGGCTGGATGTGAAAGCAATGCATGGTTGTATTATAGTTGTAGGTGATGACTGTTCCTTCTCTGTTCCCACCACCATGGAAGAACTCAAGGCAGCTCGAGTTTTTTACACGGATCGCTATGTCTTTTTTCAAGAAGCTGGGGTCGCTGGTCAATACACCTGCTTCGAATGTGATTGCAGTGGGGATTTATGTCATTGCTTGAATGAATTAGAAATTGATAAAGGAGTTGATGAGGTTGCAAATGATGACGTTAATCATTTGTTTGAAGGATGATCGAACTTATTTTCGTAAGGTAATTAATGCACGTAGACAAGGAATTAATGAACACGAAAGCAAACGAAACACAAAGGGATTTACGTGGTTCGATCTATTGGAATAGATCTACGTCCACGGGCGGAAAGAGTATAGATCTTTATTGCTTGTATGAGTAGTGATTACAAGATTGTTCTCCCCCTCTCAATCTATTCTAAACCCCTATTTATAGGTAATTACATGGAGTTTGACTATGATACAAAGTCTTCTCCTATTAGGACTCCTTTGGCTTGATCTTCTCCTTTGTGGATAAACACCGAGCTTCTATATCTCTCTTGGAGCTTGAATTGTAGTCGATGTAGGAGTTGCCTTGGTGAAGAAGTTTCTTTAGTTGGGCCGAGCTGCGTGGGCCGAGCTTAACTGTCGGGGCCCAATTATATTGGGTCTGATGCTTGGGCCTAGGAGCTAGGCCGTATCCTATCACATCCCCCCCCAAAAAGATGTAGAAGCGAGGGTGTGACGTAGGGGAAATAGTTGAGGTAGGAGTGGTCTAAAGTACGTTGCCCCGTCAAAAGTAGAATTGATGAAGTCAATCGCGTGCCGCCTCGTTAAGACGAGGTTGAAGAAAAGTACATTGCCCCGTCGAAAAATAAATTGACGAAGTCAATCGTGTACCACCTCGTTAAGACGAGGAATAAGTAATACCGCCGGAGAAATAATACCGCCTCGTTAAGACGAGGGAGAAGTAATACCGCCTCGTTAAGACGAGGGAGAAATAATACCACCTCGTTAAGACGAGGGATAAATAATACCGTATTGTTAAGATAAAGTCGGTAAGAAATTTGCATTGCCCCTTCAGAAATTGGATTTCGACGAAGTCGGAATGCTTGCCACCTCGTTAAGACGAGGTGGGTATAATATTTGCATTGCCCTTCGAAATCGGATTTCGACGAAGTCGGAATGCTTGCCACCTCGTTAAGACGAGGTGGGTATAAAATTTGCATTGCCCCTTCGAAAATTGGATTTCGACGAAGTCGGAATGCTTGCCACCTCGTTAAGACGAGGTGGGTATAATATTTGCATTGCCCCTTCGGAAATCGGATTTCGACGAAGTCGGAATGCTTGCCACCTCGTTAAGATGAGGTGGGTATAAAA
>CM038117.1:14428067-14452765 GCA_001642375.2 Mentha longifolia
ATTTCAGTTCAGATAACTGCTTATGCAAGACAGGTTACTGTAGTGCAGGTTGTGAACGTGCAAATTGTGTGAATAAAGATAAACTAAGTAGCAAGAGAGAGAAATACGAGGAGTTTTTATCGTGGTTCGGAGTAAACAACTCCTACGTCCACGCCAGATCCCGTCGAATCTGTAATCCCTTAACATGAGATATTCGCTCCTTTTAACACTGGTGGAGGTCCAGTCCAAATTCAAGTCTTTCTTTAGACTGAATCTAGCACGATTCTTGAGTCGTGTCTCTTCTTACTTTACATACAATCTATCATACAATCTTACCAACGCTAAACAACTAGCGCTAATATCCAAACTAGAAAGCTGTGAATAGCTATCGTCGTTAGGAATACACAACTCAATCAACTACACTAAATATCAACTGTGATGGTAGTGAGAGTGTGTGTGATGTGTTCTAGTAAGACAGTTTCCAGAGAGATCAGAAATCTACAAAGATCAACACTTGGGAAAGCTCTAGTGATTTTGAGTGTTGATTGAATGATTTTCAGCTTGAGATTTCTATAGCGTTTCGGCTTGTATATTGAGTTTCCCGTTAGTTCTTTCTGGAATGAGTTGAGGTATTTATAGTGAAGTATTTGAAATAGAGCCGTTGGAAGTGTGTCAGGATTTGCAGTACCGTACACTGACATAATTCTTGTCATTGGATGAGAACAGGTTTCTCAACCACAGCTCAGGTTGGTCTTCACAGGTCGACCTTCCTATACCTCGAACTGTCTTCGGTCTTCTGTAACCTTCGTGTGAAATCTTCGAGATAGTAGGAGCAGGTTTCATAGACAAATTACCTAATGGAACAGTATGACAGATTGAGTAGATTAGGTACAAGGTTGCACTACCAGCCTTGACCTTTACATGAGCAACCTGTCCGAGTTAAGCTTGACTGATCCAAACACAGAGACCAGCCTGTTCCACTTAAAACCTATATCTATGTGTGGTTTCTAATAACATTATCAAAACTCAGTTTCAAAGGGTTCCCAACAGTAAGTTTTGTAAAATTGTAATTTAAGGGGGTGTATTGGTTACGGTACGGAGTTTGTAGGATTTTTTTAGACTTTCAGAGTCCGGGGATATTCAATCCGAATTTTCAAAAGTCTTTAAAAATCCTGAGGTATTCAATACAGATTTTAAAAAGTCTTAAAAAATCTAAGTATTCAACAGTCCATGGATTTTAACAGTCTATGGATTTTCTTTGATTCTCTCAAAAAATATGAGTAAATTTCACTTTCCAAAATCTCACTTAAGAACTAGAGATTTCTATGGATTCTCTCAAATAAAGGTACGAACATAGAAAAAATATGCCCTCAAAATTCATTCTTCTTCTATAATTGAATTCTTGAACAACTCACTTATCTGGTCATCATTACGTGATTTTGTAGTTGATAATTTCTATTGAATTCTTCCTTTATCTACTTCATTATTTTACCCTTGAAATATATGTTATATATTTGTACCTTTATCTGGGAGAATTTCTATTGAATTCTTGAACAACTCACTTATATAAAATCATGCGAAATTCATTTATGAAATTATAATCGAGCATCCGGTCAACGTCGGAGAGGAAGAAAGAATCTGTTGGGGGTATGGTGAAGTGGGGAGACCAGGGTAAACCATATTTTAATTATTTAAAAAGAAAAGCAAAATAAAAGAAAAAAGGAAAAATGAAGAAGGAATCTGCGGGGAATGTTTATATATATTGTCATAGACTCATAGTTATACTTATGCAGAATATATTTATGTGAGTGAATTGAAAAATATATTAAAATGTTGAGAGAAAAAATGTAAATTAATAAAAAAAAATGTACTACCTCCATCCCATTACATTAGTCACATTTACTTTTTGTACGTATTTCCACCGAAACCTAGTACGGGTTTTAAAATATAATTTTGTAATATCGTTTTTTTTACGGGATATTATGACACTCATAGTATCCCGTAAAAAAAACGATACTACAAAATTATATTTTAAAACTCGTACTAGGTTTCGGTGGAAAAGCGTGCCAAATAGTGAATGTGACTAATGTAATGGGATGAAGGTAGTATTTTAGAATCCTATCAAATCTATGAAAATTCAAGTAAATCAATAAAAAGAGTCAGTCAAACTCTGCACGAGTCAACCAAACTCTGCATGGAATCTATAGATTTTTTAAATCCACATACTTTTTAAAGTACAAAAAAATCCAACAAAATCACAATTGAATACACCCCCTAAATATGAACACGAGTATATTTTAAAATATCAAAACTAATTTGAATATAATTCTAACGAGAATAACAGAAATAGGGCTGTATATGTGGGTTTGAGTATTTGATTACGTCTAGAAATGTCATACTACTTCTCTCTGTTTTTTTTCTGACGTGACATGTTTATATGTTTTATACCTCACATATTGAATATAAGTAGGCGACTTCAGAAAAAACAAAGGGAATATATATTACACTCACACTTAGGGTTTTTTAATTTTTTAAAATCAAACCAAACCATTTAAGCATGAAAACCGAACCAAACCAAACCTAAAGCGGTTTGAACGGTTTGGTTTACGGTTTGCAATCATATTAAAAAATAAAATATACATCAAAGTTATGGTACACAATAAAAGAACACATCGTATGCAATTATACTGAAAAATATTTTTTAGCAAACAACAAAAAATAAAATAACTTCACTTCCTCATTTTTTTACAGAAACATTCTGCATAGTGTGTAAAAGAAGAAGAAATTGAGAAAGATAGTATTATTAGGTTTTAGGTTTCTATTTCTATTAAAACTTAAATCTAGAAAACAATTTAATTAATAAAAAATTCTTTTAATTCTAACAATTTAATTAATAGAGGATTCTTTTAACTATGTTCCAACTCCATGAGAATCTTTTATACTTAAATTAAAAAATAATTAATAATTAAAAGTATATTACGGTTTACGGTTTGGTTTGGTTATTTTATTTTAGAAAACCAAACCTAAACCAAAAACCATAAATTTTTAAAAATTAAAACCAAACTATATTTTCCAAACCATAAACCAAACAAAACTGGACAAATATGGTCTGGTCCGGTTTAATTTACATTTTTAACCAAACTGTGAACACCCCTACTCAAACTCATATCATAATATTAATGAAAAAATATGTTGTGAGGGATGAGTGTAGTACATAAGTCACTCACTCCTACTAATTATTCCAATGTCATATGCACATGTTTAGTTGCCTTTAACCGATTGCCAACCACGGGTCTTGATTGATTTTTTATCCATGAATATAGTGTTAATTATCGTCAAATGATATGCTATGGCAATAATGCACATATCTTCTAAGGAGTTCTTTGTGAAATTTGTATCAATGATTTTATTTCCACAAATTGAAAATATAGAGTTTTTATTTTTATTTTAAATAAATTATAAATTTACCAAATTGTGTGATTCGAGTATTCTATTCCAATCCGATTATCCGAAGTTGGGCATCGGGTACCCAAATTATACATTCGGGACAAAAGAGAAACAATAAAGCTATGCAACCACATTATGGTCAGTCATAACTAAGGTATTATAATCAAATTAGACATATAAATTTAATAAACAAAGAGAAAATGGATTTGCATCCAACCCATCTCTACCGTTTCTCTCTTATTTTCAATTCCACAGTTCTCTACCTGCATTCTATATTGCAAAATATTGTTGATTTTTCTTTCGCCTCACAACTAGGCGTGGTTTAATTCTGTGTTTTCTTCATAAAGTTTAGAGCCGCTAAGTTTAAATCATTAATAAATATAACCCAGAATTTAAGGTGAAAAAAAAAGGAACATTTCCCCGTCATGCAGCCAATGTATACGTGACAAGTGTACAGCACTTACAAACGTGTTCTTACATTATTCTTTTTCTACAGTATATAAATATAAATATGAACTGAACAGAGGCATTTTAGACACCCAACGCAGTTCGGAGAAGCCATGGCCGCGCCTCCGAAGATTGTACTGCTTCTACTCTCATTCTACCTCGCAGCATCCATTTTAGTCAGCAGTGCACATCAAGATTTCGACGTTCGTCGCCATTTATCCACTGTCACCAGGTCCTTTGATTCGGCAATTTCCTTGCGTTTTATCGATTCAATTAGTTCCGATTTTTAAATTCATTTGAAGAAATTATGCCTGGCGAATTGGCGATCGCTTGTGGCAGATAGTGTTCGCGTTGTTTGATATCAATTATGAGGAAGGCATGGATGGTTCTCTTATTTTCCCCTTTTCTCTTTCCATTTTCTTACCGAGTTCTGGAAGCTTGTTCTTACGGCAGTTATTCTTGTGAAGATTTGCGTCGAGACTTAGGAGCTTATCGTAGTTGGGGTGTAGCTTTATTTTACTGGCTTCGATTTACTTTTTGTTTATTTTTAGTTATTTATGATCATTTTTTATTAGGTCATTGTTCTTAGGTAGATGATAGGCGTCTCTTCTGTGCAGATATCATGTTGCGAAGGAGCTATCGGAGAATTCAGTTGTTTCTTCAAATATTCCTGATCAGTGTAAACCCATTCACTTAAATCTTGTGGTAATACTCACATTTTGGTAACAACTGATTCGAGTTATGGTCTAATTTCATTCTCTGTTTTCTTAAATGAATTCAGTATAATTTTTTGTGTTTATATGTGTTAATTGATGTTTCAATGTGAAGTACTTAAGCTTTTAATGAAGGCATTGAGCATCTGATATCTGTACCATGCCATGGGCCGAGGGAGTATGTGATACATTACATCTTAATGTTCTTATATAGGGACATTTTCTGATGTAGGCCATAAAAACTCGAAAATGCGCTAGTTGAAGAAGATATGATTGAACTGCACTGTAATTTAAAGCTCGAGGAAATTATTGTTTATAATCACTTTCATCAATTTAGAAACACCATCATTGCCATAGTTTATGTTTTACTAGTTTTGGATTTCTGTTATGCAATTGGCGTTCATCATAGTATGGTTGGAATCCTCTCTGCTGCTATCTTGCTCGTAGATTCTTAAATCAACTGCATCTTTTGTCACAAATAACTTTGCCTAATGATCGGGTTCGCAGGCAAGACATGGGACTCGAGCTCCTACCAAGAAAAAAATGAAGGTACTCGATGCCATGGGCACTCGCTTGGAATTTCTTTTAGGAAGCGCTAAAGAACAGAAGTCAGGTGCGCTACCTTCATGGTTACGGGGATGGAAATCTCCTTGGACTGGAAAGCATAAGGGTGGAGAGTTGGTTAGCTTAGGAGAAAGTGAACTGTATGAGCTCGGTATCAGAGTCAGGGAAAAGTTTCCACAATTGTTTCATGAGGCGTATCACCCTGACATATATCCTATTAAAGCAACTCAGGTAATTTTGTTTATAATTGTGATCAACTAATTGCATGTACTTGCGCTTCAAAGAATTTTACCGACTTATGCTTCACATTGATTATTCATATTCCTTTTTTATTCTGTCTCTTGCATGAGATGAGATTGCTTGAAGATCCTATGGCGTTTTAATTTCCTTTATTTTAAATCCTTATAATGTGACTTATAAAAAACAAAGGGGTGCAATTAGCAACTACCTTGATGATCTCATTTGCAAATTATTAATGTTTTTATTCTTTTTATTGCTTGCATATTTTGGTGCAACAGTCAATAGTGATGATTGTTTTTAACTGGTTGCTTATCCATACCTGAATATTCTTCAATGGGTAAATTCCAGGTTTCACGAGCCTCAGCAAGTGCAGTGGCATTTGGCATGGGGCTCTTTAGTGATCGAGGAAATCTGGGACCTGGACGTAATCGAGCGTTTGCAGTTATAAGTGAAAGTCGTGCAAGTGACCACATGTTGAGATTCCATGATTGCTGTCAAAATTACAAGGTAAGATATTCTTAGGATCTTTTAAAGATCCTAAATTTGTACACTCTACTGCTTATTATTAGGCCACCTATATTTGCATGTTTATGGAAACCCAGGCTGTGTGGTTGTCAATTATAAGTGTTAAAGTAAGAGGTAAATTTGTATCTTCTCCAGCAGATTAGGCCCCTCAAACATTAGTATCCAGATAATTATCTGTTTGAACCAGTATGGAATTGCTTACATTACCTTTCGGCTAGAGGCGATCACGGTTCCGGTTCCCCCAAAGAGGAACCGGAACCGCACCGCCGGTTCCAACAGTTCCGAATCCGGTTCCGAACCGCCGGTTCCGGTTACGGTTCGGTTCGGATGGAACCGGATGGAACCGGCCCCTTTTTTTTAAAAAAAAAAATTCTTCCCTATATGTATACTTCGTTTATATTTGTTTCGAGTTTAATTGTAAGAGCATTATAATCGAAAACTGTAATAGAAATTGGAAATATAACAAATCAGACGATTTTTCAATTTTTTTTATTTATTTCACCTAAACATTTTAAAAATCACATTTTGATTTCAAAGGCCGAGCCTCGGTAAAACCTCAGTGAGGAAAATAGTACTCGTCTAAGATTTGACATGGTAGAATTACATGTTATCGAAATCGAAATCGTCAGTTTCTGCTTGAGAGGTGTCAGTGTCAGTTCCCGCGTCGGTGGTGCTTAGTGGATTATCTTGAAAGACCTCCTCCCATTTGTCAGTTAGGAACTGGTGGAACCGGCAATTCCACTACTTTTTTATATTTTTTTTCTCCCAATAAATATATTAATACATAATAAAAAATATATATTTCATACGATATAGAATTATGGATTGATAATTAAATATGCAAAGTTCATCCAAATTTAACATGTTATTATTATTAATTAGAATGAAAATTTTCAAAATTGACACTTCATCTTATCTTCTTCATGAATTGGATAATTTATTATCTTTATGTAAATCACTATTGTATATTTTGTTATCTTCAATTTATCATTATCATGTGACATGGTTAATTGAATATTTTGTCATTTATATGATTTGGTTTTTTGTTTAAATATTTGAATTTAAAGTTTGAACATTATCACAAGAGTCACAACTCACAAGTGCACAACATCCAACATCACTAGGCTGCTATATTTTAACTTTGAATGAATAAACATCGCATATGTATGTAGTTTTATTCATTTGTACTTTTTTCAATTTGAATTATAACTTAACAATGAAAAATCTCTTTCATTTTACAAATTATAGTACTTTATAATTTGTACATTAAGAATTCATTAAAATGGATGTATACTAATAAAATGTTAGATCAAATAATTAGTATGATATTTGTACACAACATACAAATAAAATATAGAAATAAAAAAAAACTGGCCGGTTTTCCGGTTTTTTAACCGGAACCGCCGGTTCCCGGTTCCTCGAGAATGGAGGTGCGGTTCCGACGGTTCCGAACTGCCGGTTCCGGTTCTGGTTCAAAAACCGCCGGTTCCGGTTCGGTTCTCCGGTTCCGGTTTTTTTGGCCGGCTCTACTTTCGGCTTTCCCAATATTGTTATGGCTGGTTTCTTAAACTTGTCACATAGATGATAGATCTATGCAATAATCTTCTTTATGAAACTGTTTCGGTTTGTATGAGCTTTTGCCATTTTCAGCTTAAGCTATGCTTTTGAGATGCAATTATGTACAGTGTAATGGATGTACAGTCCAATTTAAGGACACATCTTACAAAGCTATGATGCTATAGCTTTGTATGCCTGCCTCATCAATTGAAGTGGAATAGGATGGAAAATAGTTTGTGGCAAAAACTAGCTACTAAGATCCTGGAGTACAAATTGTAAACTAAATGTCACAGAGTTCTAATTGAAAACAAGCTATAATTTTAGTTTGTTTTCTTCTTCGCATATGGTTTTTGTGGTGGACTCTAATTGCTGGTCCTTTATGTGAAATTTATTGTCAACTTCTTTCTGATCTTATTTGCCTGATCTTGTGTTTCTATAGATTTACATTTTTTGTTTATTTCGCTGATAAGTGATCATTTCTTTGTTTCTACATTTTGAAATTATAGTAAGGAACGGAATTGCTTTTGCTGGTGAATCTGTTTATTAAAAGTTAAACCAGGCAATAAGTCTGGTAATATCATCAAGATATTACAAGTATGAAGTTTGTGTAATTACTTTGTGATTGATTTTCAATGCTGATACTGATAATGGAAACTTTCATTTATACTTGAACAAGACTTTCAGGAAAAATCAGGAACCATCTGTTGATAAACTCAAGGAACCCGTACTAGATGAAATTACTAAAGAATTAGTGAAACGCTGGGGTCTGAGTTTCACGAGACAGGATGTATCTTCTCTGTGGTTTCTATGCAAGCAGGTAATTTAGTCCTCATTTTCTGCCCAGCATGTTACAGTCTTTGGAAGCATTTAAATGAAATATATAGTTTGTTGCACTCTCTTATAGGAAGCTTCTTTATTGAACAAAACTGATCAAGCATGTGCCCTCTTCAGTCCATCTGAGGTATTCTCTCTTCTTTTTCTCCCATATAGTGATGAGTAAAAATTTGGTTTTATTTGACTAGTATGGTCACGTCTCTATTTGAAGCCTGACTATGATTGTCTATTATAAACCGAGTCTTTATAAGATCAAAGAATGCCACAGGTTTCTAAGTTATAGATTACCTTTAGGTATGCAGTACTTCCATTTTGTTATCATTTGTTCTATTGACCTTTTCTTTCCCTCCCTTTTCTCTCTTAACTTTGGTAGGTTGAGTTGCTAGAGTGGACAGATGATCTTGAGGTTTTCATTCTAAAAGGCTATGGTAATGCATTGAACTACCGGATGGGAGTTCCCCTACTTATAGATGTTATCCAATCTATGGAGCAAGCTATCAAGGCAAAGGAAGGTATTTCTTTCCTTTTCCTTTAACCTAATTATGGTATTTTTATTGGGTCATGGGTGGGAGAGAGTACTAGTTTAGATCGGTTCCCATCCTGTCATCCTTCTCAAGTTTCCCTCAGTCTCTACTTTATAATCTTTTCTTTTTTTGTGATTCGTAGATGGACTAGTTCATGGGAGCTATGAATTAGCCAGGCTAAGATTCGCTCACGCAGAAACGTTGCTTCCGCTTTCCTGTCTGATTGGGCTATTTCTTGAAGGACACGGTGAGGGTTTCATTATATCATCTATATTGGCTTTCTTTTTATTATTGTTATTATTATAATTATTTTGATTTATCCCTTGAGCCATTTTATTTGGTGGGTTGTGGCTTAGGTTTGACCTTTGTTCTGTTTCTGCTGGGTTTCAGACTTCGATAAAATACTCAAAGAAGAACCTTTGCAACTACCTCCTAAACCACCCCAGAAGAGAATATGGCATGGTAGTACGGTTGCTCCATTTGCTGGAAATAACATGCTAGTTCTATATAGCTGCCCTGCCAACAATAATACAAGCAAATATTTTGTTCAAGTTTTGCACAATGAACTTCCTATACGAATGGCAGTAAGTGTATTGTGGTTTTATTTTTTCCGAGTCCATATTTTTATCTCAGCAATCAGTATGTTATGGACGTTTGAGACTGTTTAGAAAGTGTTATGATAGGTTTCAATTTTTCTGTAATACTAATTATGCTAATTGCTAACTGATATGTGGCTTGAGCATTTTCTTTGATAATATTTCGTTTCTTATCAATGGTTTTTGAAGCTTACTAGCATTCTTTTGTGATGTAATGACAACTTGTGAACCTTGCTTTGAGCTATTGAATGATTGATTTCTTTCACATTTCGCGTACAGGGATGCAGAGATTCGGACTTTTGCCCTTTTGAGGTGTTTAAGGTATGTATTTTGCCTTAATTTACTCATATTTAATCTAAAGAGTCTCTGCTAAATCGCTCCAAATGTTTTAATCCTGCAGGAGAAAATAGCGGCTTCTCACTTAAAGCATGACTACAACGATCTTTGTAGCATGGAATCAAAGCAAACAACACCAACCAATAAACTCTGGCAAATATACAGTTGGCTTTTCCCAGCTAATTCTAAACAAGCTCAGAAAGAAGAGCTATAGGTTGATCGAGGAGCAGTTTCTTTTAACACTTTCCTCCTTGTTTAACATCAGGCTGTCGTTAGTTTTGCAGACACCGTCCGAGTTACTAACATGCTGATTAGAAAGCTTTCAGTTCTTATTTATATTTTTCCACAAATCAGAATGGTTGTTGTTAGAACTGTTGTTGGTTGAATGATAGGTTGGATTGTGCATTATATTAGGCATACGCTAAATACTCGTTTTATGAGAATTCTGAACTTTGTAATTCTTTTTTATTAATAAGATTTTACATGTTTTTAAAATGAAACTAATAAAATAGATATTTATTTCTTGCTGTAGTAATAATTGAGTAGAATGAAGGATTTTGGGTAGGCAATGGTTTCTCCCCAATTATAATGCTAAAGTTTCCTTAAAATTGTGTAATATGTTGCCACACAATTGTATAAATCGATATGGCAAAAGGTAAGAGCGATCCCGTAACTTTATTTGGTTTTTGCCCAGTAAAAGTAATTTATATGAATCATTAATCTTTCTTGGCGAAGTTTTTCCATTGATTATATGGTTCCATATTTCAAAAATAACAAAAATCTTCTAAACACTAAAATTATTAGTCTCTAGCCAACACACGCATACGAATGCACAATATTAGTTCCTCCCTTCAGTCCTCAATGAACATTAGTTCAATTTTTTTTGTAAAGATGACATGTAATTTCTCAATGAACATCAGTATTCAGAGTTTTATAAAAGTTTTTTTGTATGCAATTCATTAGTGTAGGCAGTTGCCACAAAAAACACACAGAAAGCATGTGAGAACCACTCCAAACAGATGAATCTGAATCTTCCCAAATTCCCACAATTGTCAGAGCATGTAATATATGCATTCAACAGAAAACAGATCATGATCATAACATATTGAATCCACAGATGAACATAGGATCATAATCGGATCCACCACATCACAGAACAAACAGATTTGCTTTCATACCAAAGAAAACAACAACATTCAACAACAGGAATCAGTATCCAATCACCATAACCCTAAACAACAAACAACAGACACAGAGGTAAACAAAAAAGAGTATAATTCACCGAATTGAAGGCATGCAAGCCTGTCAATGCTTCTGAATCGGGCTAGAGTTTTCTGGGCCGGCTGAATCCTTCGTCGGCGCCGCCTCAGAGCTCCCTACGGCAGAAACTCCGGCCATCATCCAATTGGACAGAGTTCAGTACCGGAACCAGGCACGGGGGAGGCGGCGAAACCTCTTCGGGTCAGATCTGTCAACAGGGACGGGCAGCGCCGGAGGGGATGGAGGCGGCGGTGGAGGAGCTTCAGATCTCAGCTTTTCTGGGCTGTTCTGTTCTTCCTCCGCCAGCTTCTGACCTGTCGGCCGTCGAGTAAAACGGTAAGGGCGGGGAGGGATGGGTTTACGCTTACGGCTGGTAAACCCTAGGGTTTTCCGGTTAGGGGGAGGCGGCGGCGGGGAAACCCTAGGGTTTTCAGGCAAGCTTTCTTCATATTCCGCCAGCTTCGCCCCCTACCTACCTTCGTAGATCGGATCTACGATTTTTATGACCGGAAATGAACGAAAAAATTGAGGGTGATGAGAAGATATGCAGAAACTGAGAGGGAATGAGAGGATTCTAAAAGATAGAGAGCGAGAGAGAGATTCGAGTGGGTAGAGTGAGAGAGGCGGTGAGATTATTCTAGAAGATAGAGAGAGAGAGAGAGAGAGGTTCGAGCGAGTTCCTAGAGTGAGAGAGGCGATGATGCTTATGCCTAATAGTGGGGGGGGGGTAGTTGGGGTAGTAATTAGAGTTTTTTATTAATTGGGTTAGGGTTTAATTTGGGCCCTAATTGGGTCAAAGCATGACTTTGGGCCAATTAAGGGTGATGGGAATGGTTGAAGTGATATAAAGTTATTTCCTTTTTAGGAAATGTGTCTAATTGTTGAGACGGACCGAAACGGAATACATGTTTAATTAAACGAGATGGAGGTAGTACTTTAGAATATAGTGTAAAAATAATAAAAATAAGCATTATAATTCTAATCCGACTAGTCCCCGCCTAGGCTCCCGACTAGCCACCTAGGCGCTAGTCCCCACCTCACCGCCCGACGAGCGACTAGTGACTTTTAGAACACTGACTACAACTATAATACAACCATGCATTGCACTCACATCCATCCATTTCTCAAAAACCTTAGTTTGCGCATAAATCCCAATATCTACAAATGACTGCCTAGTGGAGAATCTGTCAGTTAAGGGGCCTACTGGAACTTTCCTCATCTCTTCAACCAAAACCAATTCTCCATTGCACAACTCTACCAAACGCCTTTTTAGAGGAAGTTCACCCATGTATCGACCAGTTCTCCACCACCCAAACTTCGAATCGAAACCCCATATGATTCCAGAGGCATCAGCCACGCGTAACTGTCCATTGATGCTCGCGACATCATAGAATAAACTAGCTGTAAGATTATTGGCGCGAGTCCATTTCCCGCCGCCTAATGTTATATACCATAACCTGCTCTTGAGGTCGATCGCTGATAGGATATGGCCCAGCACCTAGGCCCAAAGCATCAGGCCCAATATAATTGGGCCCCGACAGTTAAGCTCGGCCCAACTGAAGATAAGAGACTCCATCATCAAGGCAACCAAGACTTCTACATCGACTACAACTTAAGCTCCAAGAGAGATATAGAAGCTCGATGTTGATCCATAAAGGAGAAGATCAAGCCAAAGAGTCCAAATAGGAATAGATTTTGTATTAAGGTCGAATTCCATGTAATTACCTATAAATAGGGGCTTAGAATAGATTGAGAGGGGAGAAGAATCTTTGTAAGCAATCCACGCATACTATCAATAACATCCATACTCTCTTTTGCTCCGTGGACGTAGATCTATTCCGGTAGATCGAACCACGTAAATCCTTCGTGTCCTTTTATTTTCGTGTTCATTAATTCATCATAATCACCCTTGGAAAACAAGATCGATCACTGGCGCCGTCTGTGGGAACATAAATTTGTGAATTTCGATCAAAGTTTTCAAGACAACGCATCACGATGACGGGGAGACCTACATGATCAGCCGCCGCTGCTGCCGTTGCTGCTGCTGCCGCCAACAAGGAAAAGGAGAATCAGCAAACCGGACAAGAAATTCCAGCAGCCGAGACAAGCCAAGTGCAAGATCAGAATCTTGCGGTGAACTAACGACCTGGGAAGGAACATGTGAGAGACCGAACCCCAGAGGGTCACATCGAGCATGTTCCTTTGGACAAGTTCGGAAATCCGATCCACCGCGACGGAGAGGCCCGCGACAGCAGCAAGGAAGGTGACATTGCCAACTTCCAGCAACAGTTCGACGACGCTGTAAAAGCGTATCTGGCAAGAAATCAACAAGATTTCATAAAGTTTGTTGAGCAGCGCTGAGGAGGAGAGCACGAAGCTGTATCCAAATTGAGGCACCGGCAAAAGTCCCCAAGCGTCAGGATCCTAGACGCACGGGACGCCAGGATTCCTCCCAGGCGATTTGCTGATGATCGCCAAGGGAACTATAATCACGTCTCACCTCGGCGAGATGCAATTTCACCTCGTCGCCACGCTGACTCACCTTGGCGAAGCGAGGACAACTACCGAGGAAGGAGGTTTGGCATATATAGGAGAATCTCTACGCCTTTCACCAACCGAATACTCTACACACCTCTCCCTTCTTCGTATAAGGTGCCACCGGTGAAGCCGTACAACGGATCATGCGACCCGCAGAATTTTCTGTCACAGTACCAGTACAACATGGTTAACCAGGGACTTAGTGATGACATCTACATGTGCAAGGTATTCCCGGAGCTGTTGATTGATAATGCCCGTATGTGGTTCGACAGTCTACCGCCTCACAGTATCAGGTCGTACGACGAGCTGATGGAGGCCTTCGAGCGGAGATTCTTTCAAAAAGCCGAGGCTAAAACCACTGCGGCGCATTTACTCACTATGAGGCAGAGGCGAGGCGAGTCCATAAGTGACTTTATGACCAGGTTCAATGAAGAAAGTCTGAAAGTTGATCGCCTAACTGACGAAGTCCTCATCTCAGCCTTCCAAAATGTTATCCAGTCGGGTGCCCTATATAGGGAGCTCGTAAGGAACGAGCCTCGTACTGCGAGGTAATTATGGAATATCGCCGATCAGTTCGCAAAAGCTGACGAAGCCAACAGGCCGCAAGCGCGAAGCTGATAAGGCCGAACCGACAGATCGGAAGGAAGATCGTAATGGCCGAGGTCAAGGCCGCCGAAGTGCCTTCGACAGACTCCAGCGGGCACCAGTTGAATCCCGACTTGGACCTCGGTAGAACCAGGAAAAGGGCCAGTTCACACCATTGACGAGGCCAAGAACTGAAATCTATGAGCTGCACGCTAACATGTTCGAGAAGCCTCAGCCCATGTCACGAGGAGGGTCGAAACGCCGATCCACGAACAAGTATTCCGCTTTCACAAGGATTACGGCCATGACACGGAGGACTGCAGGAACTTGGCTGAAGATATTGAGCATTTGGTGCGTGAAGGTACCCTTAAAAAGTACCAAAGTCGTGGCTAATACGAAGCCCGATCTCAGGGCAAGGGAAAGCGCAAGAACAGAGGGGGGAATAACTATGGCCCCCATGTGGATAAGAAGCCGAAGCGTGAGGATGAAGACGAAGATGAGGACCAACCTCAGTTCGATGGAATCATCACAGCCATCACCGGGCTCCCTCAAGGAGCCACGAAGTCATCACTTAAGGCCGAGGCCCGAAGTCCCCAGACTGACGAACCTTCACAAAAAAGGTTAAAAAAGGACGAGACCATTACATTTTCTGAGAAAGATCCGGTGCCGTCAACCATGCCTCACCAAGACGTCATTGGGATCGAGGCTGGGGTGGCCAACAAGCTCGTTCAATGAGTATTCATCAACAGTGGAGCCTCGGTAAGCGTACTCTTCAAGGATTGCTTCGAGAAGCTAGGGGTCTAAGAGGTACGCCTCACCCCAGCGCCGATCCCACTAAAAAGCTTCGTCCAGCAAGAGACGCAAACAGAGGGGACCATTCAACTCCCCGTTACAGTGGGAAGCATCCATTGTCATCCACCAAAGTGATAAACTTCTTCGTCGTGAAGGCCAGCTCTCCCTACAACATCATTCTAGGAAGAGATTGGTTGGTGGTGGTGAAAGCAATCTGCTCGGCATACCACTTGAAGATCAAAATCTCGTCGAGGGGTGGGGTGATCGTAATTCGAGGCGATCAAAAGCGAGCCAAAGAGTGCATGCAGATCGCCCTACAAGGTGTCAGAACACCTCAGCACCCCCAAGCATAGCAACCACAGAAACCCGAGGAGTTGGAGCTGGAGAAGGCATCTGTATTTGACGAGCCAGTAGAAGACGTTATACTCTACGAAGACGACCTGTCTAAGGTCGTCAAAGTAGGTTTTGCGAGCGGAGCCGAACTCCGAAAGCAGATCGTCCAACTTCTTCGGGAATACAGAAATGTCTTTGCTTGGTCACCCCTTGATATGACCGGGGTGGCACCAAGTATCATCACACACGGTTGAACATCGACCCAGGAGTAAAACCAGTTCGGCAAAAGCAGCAAGTGTTCGCAGCAGAGCGGAACCAGGTCATCTATGATGAAGTGCGTCAACTTTTGAAGGCGCAGATACTCTTCGAGGTCAAATATCTGACGTGGATAGCAAATCCGGTGATGGTCAAGAAGCAAGGAGGAGGGTGGCGAATGTGTATCGACTACACCGATCTCAACAGATACTGCCCCAAGGACTGCTATCCCCTCCCCAACATCGACAAGAAGGTCGAAGCCCTCGTCGGCCATAAAGTCTTCAGCTTCCTAGATCTGTACAAAGGGTACCGCCAAGTCCTCATGAGTGACGAGGACGCGCCGAAAATAGCCTTCATCACAGACTTCGGCGTTTATGAGTACAAGAAGATGCCTTTCGGACTCAAGAACGCTGCAGCGACCTATCAAAGAATGGTCGACAAAATATTCGAGCCTCACATCGGCAAGAACGTAGAGGTGTATGTGGACGACGTCGTCGTCAAAAGTAAAGAGCCAACTACTTGTGTTGACGACCTCAAGCTCGTCTTCGGCCTCCTTCACAAGGTGAACCTTGAGCTAAACCCTGAGAAGTGTACCTTCATGGTCCGATCAGGAAAATTTCTGGGGTGCTAGGTTTCTCAAGAAAGGTTGAAAGCCAATCCATCCAAAGTCCGAGGCATCCAAGAGATGAAGGTGCCAAAAACCATTCATGATGTGCACAAATTGACGGGCTATTTGGCCGCGCTAAGTTGTTTCTTGTCTAAAGCCGCCGAAAAACAGCTCCCTTTCTTCAAGATTTTAAAAAAGGCGTCGCACTTCGAATGGAAAGACGAGCACAGGTCGGCATTTGAGGAGCTCAAGAAGTACCTAGCTAATCTCCCGACCTTATCCGTTCCAAAGGAGGGAGAAGTCCTTTCCCTATACCTCGCAGCCTCGGATGAGGCCATAAGCGTAGTGCTAGTTCGGGAGGAAGGACGTCGTCAGCTGCCAGTCTACTTCATCAGCCGAGCACTGAAAGGGCCGGAGATGAGGTACCAATCACTTGAGAAAGTTGCGCTCACATTGGTAAATGCTGCAAGGAGATTGCGACCTTACTTTCATGCGCACTCCATACAAGTCCTGACCGACCTGCCACTTCGACAAGTGCTGACCAAACCAAAAGCGTCGGGAAGGTTTGTAAAGTGGGCAGTCGAGCTCGGCGAGCACACCATCTCTTTTTGCCCACGTCAAGCTATCAAAGGTCAAGCCTTACCGGATTTTCTAGTGGAGGCAAAATTTACAGAAGTGCCAAAGCCGACCGAATCCTCCCCAAGCAAAACCGATGCCGAAGCTCTGACCGAACCACCAAAAGATTGCTGGAAAATCTACGTGGATGGGGCTTCGGGACATTCGGGAAGTGGAGCAGGTGTCATACTCCTCACCCAGAAGGACAAGAGACCACTTATGCACTCGAGTTTGACTTCACAACAACGAATAATGAGGTGGAGTACGAAACTCTAATCGCCGGACTTCGTCTAGCTCAGGCCCTCCAGATACGAGTTGTTCAAGTCCACAGCGACTCTCAAGTCATAGTGAGCCATATGCTAGGAAAGTACAAGGCCAAAGGCGAAAGGATGAAAAAGTACCTCCACAAAGCCAAAAGTTTGCAACAAGGCTTCTCATATTTCGAGTTGGTTTGAATTCCAAGGGGGGAAAACAACCGAGCCGATGCTTTAAGCAAATTAGCGTCATCATCTACAAGCTCTCCCGTGGAAGAAGTCAAGTGCCGAAGCATAGACGAAGCCGAGGTCAACCTAGTAATTGAGGACGAGCCGAACTGGATGACCCCCTTTCGAGCATATTTGGAGGGGCGAACTACCCTGATAAGCTCAAAGCTAGGAAGATCTTAAGCAAGTCTCCGAAGTATACTCTAGAGCAAGGAGTGTTGTACAGAAGATCGTATCTTCAGCCTCTCCTAAGATGCGTTGGGCCGAACCAAGCGGACTACGCATTGCGAGAAGTGCATGAAGGATCGTGCGGAAGTCACATCGGAGCTCGAGCGTTGTCAAAAAAGGTAATGAGATGGGGATACTACTGGCCCACTATGTTCCAAGATGCAGTCGACCTCGTCAGGAAGTGTCCGAAATGCCAAATTCATGGGACAGTGCCGAGGCTCCCCCAAACCGACCTCACAAGCATACAAAGTCCTTGGCCATTCATGCAATGGGGGATAGACATCGTCGGCCCATTAGACAAAGCTCCCGGACAGCTCCAGTTCCTCATCGTAGCCATCGACTACTTCACTAAGTGGGTCGAGGCCGAACCCTTGGCAAAGATCACGAGCAAGAATGCCCTTAACTTCATCTGGAAGAACGTGGTTTACCGTTTTGGTGTACCTGACATCCTGGTCTCGGATAATGGGACGCAATTCACAGACAGGACATTCAGGGAATGGTGTGAAGGGCTTCGTATTCAACAGAAGTTCACTTCGGTAGCTCATCCTCAAGCAAATGGCCAAACCGAAGTCACCAACCGGACAATCGTCAAGGGACTCAAAACTCGCCTAGGTAAAGCCAAAGGAGATTGGGCAGCGAACTTACCCCGAGTCCTATGGTCATACCGAACAACTCCCCGGACCTCGAATGGTGAGACGCCCTACAGTTTGGTGTACGGAACCGAAGCAATAATCCCGGTAGAGATCGGCCTACCGAGCCCCCGCACTATCAACTTCTCAGCCGAAGACAATGAAGAAGGCCTCCGAACTAATCTGGATTTATTAGAGGAGAAGCGAGAGCTCGCCTACATAAAGGAAGCCAAGTACAAGCAACAAGTGGCTCGGTACTACAACCAAAGAGTAAAGTATCAGCAATTCCAAGTAGGAGACCTCGTACTTCGAAATAACGAGGTCAGTAAAGCGGAAAGGCTCGGTAAGTTGGAAGCCACATGGGAAGGACCTTACCGAGTTGAAGAAGTCCTCGGCAAAGGGTCGTACAAGCTCGCCTACTTATCCGGTGAGCCAATACCCTGAACATGACATATTTCTCATTTAAAGAGATAATTTGCATAAGTGGCTGAGAGTAATGTTTAAGTCCATTCAGTTTGTCTAGGTTGCGAGTCAGGTCGTTTTATGATTTTTGTCTCTTTCGAACTTCAGTTTTCTATTAATAAATTCTTTTAATTTGTTCGGTCTTGCATGTCTCATTTTGCATTTATGAATATTGTTACTCCACTTATGCATATTATCTCGACATTTTCATTTGAAACCCTGACGAGGGTAATTTAATATCCATTTAAGGATAAATAAACTCCATAACTGGAGTAAAATCAAAACGCGCGTAAGGGGACCACCCCTATCGATAAATTTGACAAATAAGGAACTACGAGCCTACCTTAATTAAAAACAAGGACGAACTACTTTTGTTTAAAACGAGGAGGCATTACCTTGTTTAAAACGAAGATGAGCTAAACCTCATCTTATGACAAGGTCGTGTTGTCTAGCTTAAACCTCGTCTTATGACGAGGTCGTGCTATCTAAAGCCAAACTTCGTTTAATGACGAAGTGAGCTATTTAAAGTCAAACTTCGTCTAATGAAGAAGTAAGCTATCTCAAGACAAACTTCGTCTTACGCCGAAGTGAGTTATCTAAAGCCAAAACCTCGTCTTATGACGAGGTCGAGCTATCTAAAGCCAAAACCTTATTTTATGACGAGGTAGAGCTACCTAAAGCATACCTTCATTTAAAACAAGGAAAACTACCTTAATTTAAAATGAGGACGAAAAGCTTGAATACAAGTACACAAATTTCCATTTTATTTCATAAAAGGAAAGGTACAATTACATCAAGAGGACGAGGAGCGAGGAGGCTGACTAAAGCTAAGTCAGTCTCTGGCAAAATCTCTATTTAAGAGGTCGTCTATACTAATCCTACCTCTACCTCTACCTCGGCCCCGTAAACTCGCCACCTGCCGCTCCCGATTTAAGAATTCCCGAGAGTGGCGATCGACGAACCTCGGATTACACCCAAGGTTGGACGAACTTGAAGTCTCACCCCCACCAGCAATGAGTCGAGCTAGTTTTGGTCGGCGAGCTAAGGTTATCTTGTAGACCCCGGCTACTCGCTTCAGCTCGTCCACTTGTTCCTGAAGCTCCCAAGAGCCAACTCCATACTGCTTTTTGTAGTCTTTACATCAAGCCAGGGACTCTTTCACCTTCTCTTCCACTTGGGAAATAGTGAGTCTACCAGCTCGGCTGATAATCGCCTCGTATTCAACATGTTCTTCACGAACCACCTTGGCTTCTTCAGTTGCTATTTCCAGCTTCTCCTCGAGCTCGAGAAACCGATCTTGCAGCTCATCGTATTTCTCTTGGGCCGTAATTAGCTTCACCTCAGCCTCGTCCTGCAAGTGGCTAACTTTGCCTCTCCAGTGAAGGACTTTGGCTTCTTTAATCTCGAGGGTTCGTGTTAATTGATTAATTTGTTCAAACCATGGAGAAGCGTCAAAAAGTTCGGGAGAAGGCTACAAAAGTATGAAAGAGATTTCAATTAAAGTTGGAATTTCATTAAAGCCACTGTGGCTAAAGGAAATGCGTCGTCCTAGTGGCGACGTAATACAAGGATCTAAATAAAAATAAAAAAAAATAAAAAAAGAGAGAGAAGGGGATCAACCGACCCCTCCAAGATTCTCCTCTTCTTGCTGAGGCTCAGCTTCGGCATTCTTCGGCTCCTCTTCGGCCTGCCTCACCGGCTCTTGCTCTTGCATTTCGACCTCAGCCAAGCTCGCGATTGCGGCTTCGACCTTCAGATCTTTATCAACCGGACAAGAGCGGATGCTTTTGGCCGTAAGGAGAGTATACAGCGAAGTAAGCTTCTTCACTATCGGGAAGTCTCCCATGAACTCTGACAATACCGCCGCGTACTCACAAAGTAGGTCGTCAGACGATGTCACCTCATAACCATACTTGGATTTATCCAAGTCTAGAAAATCACTGGCGATCTCGTCAATGACTTCCGATTTCACGACGGTGTTCAGAATCGCCGCCAGTTCAGTCGCCAGTTCGGAAAACTTCCCTGAAAGGAAGAGCCTGTCTGCAAAAGCACGAATGTAATATCCCGTATTTTAGTTAGCTTAATTAATCGATATTAGATATTACTATACTAAGAATAATATATAATAGCTTAATAAGAGATGTTATTGAGATGAGGAAGACGGAAATTATTACGATTTTTTTTTTTACTCATATTATTTTTCCGTTTAATTCTCAACTATTGAGATTTAGAATATTAATTCCTCTAATTTTTAAAATCTAGAGATGTGTGATATGAGATGTTTATTTTTTTTATGATGAGGAATTAGAGAATTGAGTAATTAGTTAAGTGAGTAATTAAGTTTATAATATATTATTAAGTAAAGAAAGAAAAAAATAACAAAGAAAAAAAAAAAGAGCAAGGAACGAAAAAAAAAAGAAAGAAAGAAAGAAAT
This sequence comes from Mentha longifolia, assembly GCA_001642375.2. NCBI lineage: Eukaryota > Viridiplantae > Streptophyta > Magnoliopsida > Lamiales > Lamiaceae > Mentha > Mentha longifolia. Next base: position 14,449,050 of record CM038117.1, read on the forward strand.
AATAAAAAAAAAGGGGAATTAGGGGGCTGTAGTCGGCCACTTTTTCTTCCTTTCCCTTAATTCCTTTTTCTTCCCCTTCCACTTACCCGTCATTTTCCCTTTCTCTGTTTCTTTCTTTTGTTCTTTCTTCTCCTTTTGCATACAGCCACACACATCTCCATCCATCTACATAGTATAAGAAGCCTTCCAAATCAAGTAAGGAAGAAGGTAGTTACTAATTAAGGTAAGCTATTTTATTAACTCTTGTTTGGTGAAAGTAGAAAAAAATAGAGAATCGAGTTTTGTATAGAATTCGATTTTGATTAGAGTATGATTATATGATATTAATCTTTAGTTTCTTGGATTTAGAACCTCCTCTGATATGAATAGTGATGATTGAATCAAAAGAAACACCTCTTTTTATCAAGGATTGAAATTTGGATTTTAGGTTTATTTTGGGGTTTTTTTTAATACGAATTTTATCTTCTAAAATTGAGTATGACTACTTGTTTATTTAGACTGTAAGAACGCAGGAATTGAGTTGGTGAGGATTGATAGAGACCAATTTACCAATTTTCATATATGAGTTCTTGATCAATTGGGGAATTTTTTTTTATTCTATTTTATTTCTTATAACTAATAAGGGGGATATGAAATTGATATTATTTGATGCTTAAAGTGAGTTTTTGGGAGATTTTTGGAGCTACCTTATGACAAAAACGAAAATAACAGGTTGAAGTAGTGAGGTTTTTAAATCCTTAAGAGTGTTAAGTTATTATTGAAGCTTGGAAAATATTCCCTAATTTACTTTAGGCTTATTTGAATTTATTGGAACTAGCATGGGGAAGTTTGTAAACTTTTCTATTTTCTACGATTTTTAGAGTTTGATCGTAGTTGAGTTCCAGTGACCGGGTATGAGAAGTGAGCATGTAAATGAGTTCAACTATTAGATATAAGTTATAGAGATTTTTCCTAAGTTCTGAAGAGTTAAATGAACTTGATGAATAATAACAATACATGTTCTATGGGAAGATATACGCCTATTCGAGTAGGATGAGTTGAGGCTGCAACTTTATTTCTTTTTAGTTACAATGAAAGATGAAAGAGATGAATTAAACTCTCTTATAGGATGAATATTTTTGGATAGGGATATAAGTTAAGATTATTGGAAAAAAATTAGAGAATAAGATAAGGATATAAACTAAGTATATAAAGTTATTTCCATTACTTCTCTGTTTCTTATTACTTATAGTATTATTATTATTTTAATGAAGGAACGAGCAGTAATCCGAGGCTTGGGAATAATTAAGGCAGAGAAGTAATAAGTGGAAGCTAAACGGAGTCAGGTGGGCTTTCTAACTAAATGACGATGCTATATGCATACGTATATGAAGCATGATATTTTAAGAAAATGATTAACTTGCCATTATTTGAGTTTTGTATGATCATCTACTTGATGGAAGACGAATTCGGTCATGTGATTAGCATGATATGTGTACACTGAGGTGACTGTGAGCCGTCCTTTCGGTCGGCCAGTCAATGTGTTTGAGAAGGAGGCCTACTTCTCAACACGCTATATGATGTTGTAGATGTTATTCATACATAATAAATGACTGCAGTCTTTCTTTAATGTTTGATGATGAGGAAACTAAAAAGTATTTTAGCATGCCTTGTGTTATTTAAAGTAAATCACTCGTGACATGCTTATCGAGGCAAGTTTAATCTATAGCTCTAAGAAGCAACTTTCACTGTTTTGGGATGTGTTCACTGAGTACTTAGTATGTACTCAGCCCTGCGTGTTATTTCTAAAATGTGCAGGCAAAGCTAGGATGAAGACGGGAATGTGCTGAGCGGAGCTTTTGTTGTGATGTGAAATAATACTCTCTTGTACATATAATAATGTAACTAGTTCGAGTTCTAGGGTTATGTGTCTGCATACATGTAACCCCTTTTTGATAAATTCCGCTGCAACATTCTGAGGTTGATGTTTCGAAGTCTTGAAGTCGTGTATATTCAGTTGTTGTGTTCACCTGAACTCCGAGGATGTTATCCATGTTAATGGAAGTTAACTCGTTTTACCAATGTATAAAAAGGGTGCTAGTTCTTGACGACTTTTAAATTATTGTTCAAAAGTTGTCTATATTTTTCTTATCCTCGATTCAGTCTTGGAATATTCTTGTATACGAGTTATTGATTATCTTCATATAATCGAGGATATGCTGGTGTAGTTGTCTTATGGTCAGGATTTAATGATTAATTATTGACAGGTTATTAAGAATATTATTTTATTTTATTTATATTTTCTATAGTCACGGTTTTTCTGGCTTAATCATCTTCATTTTAAGTCGGGCCGTGACAACGAAGTACCTCCCCTTGGGAGGACGCCACTTCGGCCTTAAAACCGGCCGCCTTTGCCTTCTCTGTGGCGACTTCAGCTTTCAGCAAGGCCACTTCGGCCTTTGCAGCTTCAACCGCGGCAAGAGCTGCGGCTTCTCTCTCGGCAGCTTCCTTGGCCTTCGCCTCAGCTGCAGCAACTTTGCTCGCCAAATCCTCCTTGGCTAGCTCCAGATCCCGAGCCAACTTATTATACTTGACAACCCCGCCGGTGACGAAGTTAGCCAAGCTCGTCAGCTCGGCTACAGCCAGTTTGGCCTCCTGCAGCAACACTGGTCAGAAATAAGCGCCAGTGCATTAACCTAAAGCAGTAAGGCTAATCACCTCGGGGAAAGATTTTTCACGAGCTAAAGCTCGGTCGGACGACTGGATGCCCATAAATCCACCTACCTCCCTGATGGTAGGTATGACCGCCACCTGAGCTTCCTTCGGACGGCGCATCGTCAAGCGAGACGGAGAGCTCAACAGAGGAGAACCCGGTTGAGGGTCTGCAGAAAGCGCCAAGTCCTGAGTCCTCTCTGAAGAGGTACCGGACGTCTTCTCAACTGCAGCAGTGGACCTCAGCCTCTTCTTGGACTTGCTGGCTACTTGAAAGTTCACTGGAATAAGAAGGAATAGGGTAAAAAAAGCCGAAAAAAAACATGATGACCCACAACACATAAAGCAGGGCCTCACCCGGATCTACCATTGAGGTAGGGTCGTAAAGGCTCAGCCCTAGCATGGCGAGCTCGGCCTCGGAATATTCTTTGGAAACGAGGCCAAGCTCTTTCAAATTTTTCTCAAGGTCACCGAAGTCATCTACGGTGCCTTCATCCTCTAGTTTATCTGTATTCCAGATAAACTGAGGGACCTATTCAGAGCGGCAGAAGAAGAATTTATGCTGCCAGTTTGCATTCTTGGACTTCATCTTTATACGGAAGCTTCGATAAGGGAGAAAGGTAATACCACCCCGGAAGAACTAGGTTTTAGTTGAAAAAACCTAAGGATCAAACCTAGGGTAAGTGGATGGCCGAGGTGACCAACTTCGGCAGCTAGACTACTACTAACTGCTTAAACGAGTTCGGCATTATCTGCCCTAGGAAAATACCGAACTTCATCAAGAGCTCAGCATATACAGGAGGCAGGGGAAGACGAAGACCACAACTTAGGCAATCCTCGTAAAGGTAAAAAACCCTATTGGAGGCGCACAGCCCTATCCTCCGGACGCGGAACAGTAAGAAGGGCAGAATTCGAAAACAAATTTTTTTGGCAATTTTTTGAATTGAAGGGGCATCCAAACTCGATTCAAAATCAGAAACCCTGCCAGACCTATCTACAGCAGGAAAGACAGCCTTATATGTTTT